>JAPQRN010000009.1:21819518-21834161 GCA_037367275.1 Coranthus polyacanthus
GTTCACAAAATTGCTCTGCTTTATATTATTTGTATTGTACATTTCCAATATCATATTTTTCAATTAAAAAAAAGGTTAACACTGTATGTAACAGGGTGTCTGCAGGTATCAGGTGTCTAAGACAGGTGTGTGGATAAAATAAATAAGATAAAATGCAGCAATTAAGACCTCACAAATTGAAGACTATTTAATGACTTCTAAAGTCTAACATTTATTTATATTTATGTATTTGATTTTTTAGATTTAATCATTTCCGAGTGCTGATGATGGCGAGGTAATCTTAACTGCAATTCACAATTATACCATATTTATTTACCAGCAGTGCAGTACAGATAACACTTAGCATCCAAGTCGTACTTAAAGTAAAAGTTTGCATGCATAACAGAATTACCTTAAAGGTAACGGAGGCCTTGGTACAGTAGAAACCAATAGACACAATGGGGTCTTTAGGTGTGTGCTGTTGGGGGCTGTTGGGGATGCCTCCTGTCTCCTGGTAGAGGCCGTCTTCTCTTTCCTCTTCAGTGCCTACAATGGTTGGGACAAAGGACCAAGCCCAGGACACCCAACCCTGGTCTGCATCCTCAAGATTTCCAGTCTGCATGTAAAGATCTGCACTGGAATACTGGCTAGTCCCCGGGCTTTCCATGTCCACGTCTATCCCTGTAGGGGAGGAAAATATTAATTAACCATGATGTAAATAAAAGTGAACAAATATAAACATATTTTACAAGGCAGTTTTACTGTAGTTTCAGCAGTGATGGAACATAATTGTCAGGATGCGTGTCCACTTTTACTTTCACTCTGTGACACTTAACATGGTTTGGTTACAGTCTGCATTTCCAAGTTAACAAAATTGTAGACTTAGAAAAATGTGTGTAATGCTGCTAGACAAGAACCCTAAAAGAAGAGGATCAGTGTCTTGTTACATTTGTAAACAGTCTTTGAAGGTTTTTATTAAATTCAACTAACTAAGGGTTCCATATCCTCTTTACTCTTAAAGATAGAAAAATTTCTATTTATGAAAACAAAGTAGTTAAAACGGAGAAAAGATCTTGTTAGTGGAAGTTTCTTTGCAGTGTGCACCACACTAAATTAATTAGTCCATTCCTTCAGGCTATTTTAATACAAGCAAGTTGTTTCAGCTGTCAACTGAACACACAAAAACAGTAAGACCAAGGCAGTCTCACAGTAGCCGCTGCCAATGCTCCTGCATGCAGGTGCATGAGCACATGTGTGCTCCATGAACTCCATCTGTGCACAGTACATCTGTTCAGATTTGTATGTGTATTTGTATTTGCACGTGTGTGTGTGTGCATGCATATTAGGAAGTCCATTCCGATACAGGCCAGAGGGCATAGGCTGTCAGCAAACATCCTGACAGAGGAGAGCCTTGACTGGGCCCAGTAGACGCTGTGGTCAGGGCCGTGTTATACCTCTTTCACACTGCCCGGAGTTCATGTTTGAAAGGGGCTTCAGTTGAACCAAACAACACTGCCTGCATCCACAAACACATGTAGGAATGGGTTGGGTCACATATTTGTCTAGAAGCCATGAGACTGAAATAGAGACCATGAGAAAGCAGCAGTATGATGCCTCTACCTGATGAAGAACCAGTTTTTTAATTTATATTTAATTATTTATTAATTATTTAATTTATTTGTAAGGGCCAGCACCCTATTGTGGGGCAGATCAGGCCCTGATATTTTTATTAAATGCAGCAAAATATCTGATTTATCATATACACCTATTGTCACTTACTGTACCAAGTTTCTAGTACCAAGTTAATATGTTGTTTTTTTTTTAAATAAATAATTCTACAGATAGACAATTTCATGTTTATTATTTTTTATATGATAACATTTTTTGTATATTAACTGTCCCCTGGCCTGAAGTCATTTAACAAAAGTGGCCCTGGGCAAAGCAAGCTAAGTATCCCTGTTCTATAGTGTGGCAGAAAGTAGCTACAGTGTGAGCCATCAGTACAAGTCAAGCTTGGCTAGAGGTAGATGTGATGAAATCGAGGAATGGTCGACCATGAGACTGCATAAGATGAGCTGGAGGAGGTGCAGTGATCATTTAGTAATCACACATTCTCTGCTTGGAGTGCTAGGGCTTCAATGGAGCACTGGTTACTGTAAAGCACATGCCTCACAGAAGGTGAACAAGGTAATATTCAAAGTGGTCAGGACAGGCTGATTGAGGCTGGGTGGAGGTACATCTGCAGGTTTAAATACGGGGCAACAGCTGAACAACAAATGTGATTAAGAAACAAAAGACATCGGTTTAAAGTTAAATAGAAAGCGCAGGACTGTGTATGGGTCAGTATTTTGTCGGCAAGCAAAAGCAAAATGGGAAAGTAATTAGTTCAGCGGCTGAAGTCAGTGCAGTAGAATGAAGTACAACATGTTGATGATGTGGGTAATAAAGACAAGCAGAGGTCTGCTGAACCCCACTCACTTTTCTCTGTTACTTCTCTCTTAGCAAAACATTTTGTTGGGGGGGGGGGGTTCACATGTTCCCCAATCCACCACCCCCTTCCCTGATCCTGACCTCTGAACTCATCCCATCGTGTCTGTTTCCATGCGCGTTGGGAGAGAGGAAGCTGATGTCAATACACAAGAATGTGTAATACCATTCCGCACGGCCTCACGTCCTCCGCGAGAAAACAATATTGTCCGTGAGGTCACAGCTTAGGAATCCCAGAGGCTAAGGCGGTGAAAATTATGACATATTTTAATTAAATCTTTCAGTTTGCGAATTGGCAGTTGGAAATCCCATGCTATGGCTTTTTCTCTCTCACTCCCCCAATATTCATGTCTGATTCTATCTCTCATTTCTTTTTTTTTCCCCTCTTTGTTTTCACTGTTGAAGCCTTTGAGGTGTCAGTTCAACAAGTTAAGCTCTTTCGCTTCACGTCACAGCCTGACGAAGCCTACGTTTGAATTGCAAGGCAATCAAAATAAAAGCACAATTACCAATCAAGTGATCAAAACAGACCGGCTTAAGAACACTTTGAAGTATTAATCCAAAGAGGTGAGTGAAAAATTCCCAGAGAGTGATGTGAGCTGGTCAAAATGTGTGCCGCTGTGGGCTCGAGTACCATAACCATACAGGTGGAAAATCGACACCATTGATCTCAGCTTACTGGTAGAGAAACCAAGCCTTAAGCCACACCCTCAATGATGGGATCCTTTTCTAATGGACAACTAATATGTGTATGGCACCACATAAGTGTTCATAAGTGTATCCCCTGCTATTTAGGGTGATAACTTGTTTCCATCTATCCAAGGTACGTGGGTTGTGAGCGAGGAAGTAGGTGTGCAAGTGAAAAGCTGAGTAGCACTGAAACAGTGAGAGAGGAGGAGTGAGAGTAGGCAGTGCCCTCACAGGCCAGTAGATGTCCCTCCATGTTTGAAGAGGGAGAGGTTACCTGACCACTATGCAAAGACTACTCTTCTCCTCCTTTCATTTGTTTGCTGAGTGTGCTTGCATTTCTGGGCATACATGCACGTTTCGGCTACACTTTGTAGATATTCAAAGCCTCACACATAGGTGAATAAATACAAGGCCAAAGTATAATGCATGTACACAGAACAACGTATGTCATCATTTCCTATACGCATACCTCTGCGTGTATTTATGCAGATTATTATTATACACAATACAATACAAACAGACACTTTAGCACGAGGGTCTACCTACTTTAATATAAAGAGCTATAACACAACATGTGCATCACATATTGTTTCACTTTAACACTACCAGTATGCCATTAACATCCAAATGTTTCAAAATCCATTTCGACAGTCATGGCAGGAGAATATATATTAAAAAAAACACACAAAAAGCTGTGTAATCCGCATCCACAGACTTCTAGACTCAATGGCCTCCAAATATTCACACCAATATTAAAAAATGAAAAGACGATGAAAAAGAGGCCCTGTCACGACACTGGGCTAACATAAGGGAACCACATGAGGGTATAATGGGGCAATCGCCGCTGGCCACTAACTGTGATGGTCTGCTCTATTCTATACAGATTTGAGGGTAGTGATGGCAAACTCTTTGCAAGCAGACTCTCCCTTCATGCAGACTCTAGACTGTGATGCACATATAAAGAGAGTAAACCATAAATGTCACTGGACACTCAGGCACATGTTATCATATACTGTACTATGCAGAGAGGCGTGAGCACTCAAAGACACACAGACACACAGTCACACTTTAGCAGCCACAGGCCATGGTTCATGATTCTTCACATACTTGTTGAAACCGTTCAGCTTTCGCTGCCGTGACCAGCTGGTCCATTCATGCATGTTAGTCATCTATGTTTCCAACCACTGAAATTTTTACAGTGTTTCACAGACTTCATTGAATTTCAGACAGTAGGAAAACTAGCCGTCTATTCCTGACTGAAAGGTTGCTTTGGTTAGTGACACACAAGTATCTTGCGTAGTTTACTTATTAGGGCTATTCATTAATGAGACATTGGCTCTTACCTAAAAGAGAGAGATTTAAACAAACAACATGCAGCCTCAGTGAATCATCGGCACATAAACACATTACAAGGCTTTTTCCACTTCGTTAATTGGCATAAAGAAAAACACCTTCACATGGGGGAAAAATTAATATTCCCTTTGAAAATGTTCTAAAAAGAACTGCTTTCAATTAAAAGTCATGCTTTATTAATACAACACAGAGTGGATCCAGACTGAGTCCATCATTTTCAGCTCAAACTTTTGTCCACATATTGGCCAGAGAGAGAGAGTAACTGTAAAAAGCACCTACATAGGGCAAGAGACATTTACCACAAGCAGCCTAAGGGAAAACAAATGAATGTCATGGTGTACTATGCACAATATGGAGATCATGTTTCAGCAATCATGTGACAATGATTGTTTCCTACAAACTGTAACACACTAAAAATACAATCTGTATGTAAGCCAAATCTGTCAACTATAAATGTGAACATTCGTGAATGCTGTAGTAGTCAGAACCCTACAACAATAGAACATATGGCAGGTTAAGAAAAACAGCTTTTTATTTAATATGGAACTGTTACTAATATCATTACAATTCTTCTTTTTTTAATCCAAGATAAATACAATAAAAACCATATGTTCAAGAACAAGCACAAGCCCATCCCAACAAACACACATCCACCTACTACATGCATGCATAACTGGCCCCCGCTCCCTTTCAGCTTCTTCACTCTGTCGATTACTTCCAGCATAACAAGATCTGGGGACGCTCAGGTTCCAAGAGCTGGTCCCCTCTTGTATATTTTTGTGATGGGATACTAATTCATTCTCAGAGGCTCCGCATAGCAGTAGCATGACACTGACTCTTACATCTGGCATTGGACACCAAACTGGAAGCTGCGCCAACTTGCAGTAAAAGTTCCAGGCCAACAGGCAGGGAGTAAGAAAGAAGAGTAAACGAATGGGCTGTATTGTGTTGAGCTGCCTGCATCCCCTCTGCCCACCACTTTCCCTCCTCCATAATTTGCTCCTGGTGCTACAGAGGCTGATTTAGCCCTGAGGGACCTGGGAGTGGATCCTGTTCTATTTGGCTGGGATGAGCATGAGCAGTTGGGGGGAGGTCAGATGGGTGTATAGGGAATGAGGTGGGGTTAGTTTTTAGGGGGGCTGTAGCTATTAAAACTATATCACACATATACATAGTAGGTATAGTTTTCTATGTATATGCGTGATTTTGCGTGTGTCAGGTCTGCCTTAAACAGCTACATTACATTAGCATATGCCTCAGGTGGCTGTGCATTATACAGTACGCACTTAGTATATATTTGTACAGCATGTGGGTATGCCTGTGAGAAACACGGGCAGGAGTCATGCTTTTTTGCTCTGCTCCTTGATCTAAGAAGTGTGATTTTCTGCAAGGTTCCAATCAAAAAGACAAAGATGGGGCTGTGTCTGATTGTTTCATTCTTTTCTCTCTTGCCTGTATCCACATGGAGGGAATCAAGCCTGAAGACGAAAGCCTGTGTTGAGTTAAACATAGACTTTTGTTTGTGGAAATGGCAGGAGGAGCGCACACCATGGTCAAAGTGATGTTCAATGTCCCATTTAGAAACAACAACAGCATGTGGATAGACCTAGCCCCTGAACAGAGTAAGCAAAATGCAGAGTGTCATGAAATGAAAATGCTGTCTAGGAAAAAACGTCAAAGCTTTCTGCACGAGTGGGGTGATTAACCACTTAAATAATAATGAGCAACACACTGAAAATTTTAGGTGCACCTCTTCTTTTGTACATGTGTAGAAAGGTACAGCATGGAGGTTTAGCAAACAGAACTGTCATCATTAAAATGAAGAATACTCAGTATTTCTGCTCATAAAAATACACAAAGATGTAAATTCTCTATGCTGGGTTCTAGCTACATCAACACCAGCTGTTGCTTTAGTTTAAGTGACAACAGAACATACTCTATAGTTGTTACTAATATATTCACCAGTAACAAATGTGTTTTACACAGAAAGATGAACAATTGTAGCTGCAAACCTATATAGAAAAATACAGAGAAATAAAAAATATATGAAAAAAAGAAGAAGACCATTTCTGCATAATAAGCCTTACTTACCAGGTAAACTTGTTCCAGCCTCCTTAGCATGACCGCTGCCCTCCTCTCCCTCACCCTCTTTGTGTCCTCCAATTTCCCCATAGTAGAGTGCAATAATCAGCTCTAAAATGCGTATAAACATGGGTAGCTGCTGGTCGGTAATGGACAACTTCAGGCTCTCCACCATCGTTTGGATCTAAGGAAACAAAAAATGTGTTTTTTATTTCATTTGTTAAATTATGTTTGAATGTGAATACTGTAGATGCACATTACTGAGTGAAGTGCAACAACTATAAATAAATAAAAGGTCTGTGTCAGGATAAAAAGAAGGTCAAAATGGAAATGAGTACAAATACTCTACAAGGACCAAACTAATATTATAAAACCAGTCCATAATTAGTTTTAAAAAACTGTTTCAACAAGATGTCCTTCTAAATGTTTTGTTTAAATCACAAATCACCAAACCATTAATGATCAGGTTTGAGCACACCCAAGTCAGGAACTATTATATATTTATACTATTGGTCACTGGATATGAACAGTGAACTGAAATTAGTCATTATGCTGCAGTGATTTCAGAACATTGTGTTACAGGAAAAGTCTCTCTAACAAGTGTAAGCAGCTACAGTATGTCAGATTTAAACCTTTTAAAGATGCATCACATGTTAAGAGAACAGCAAAATGAAAAAAAGTCAAATTAACAGCTTGCAGCATCAAATCCATAAATAGTTTATCAGTCTTTAACAATGGTAACAGGTATGATGAAACATTAGTTATCAGTGCAGAAGCTTAAAGCTGCTCACTTTGATGACAGATGGGATCTTGGAGTTTATGTTGTCATAAGTAAAATGGAGGCGGGTTCTGAAGGAGCACTTGTACAAGAGCGGGTCCTGGTAAAACTCAATCTTGCCACTAGCATTCCGCTTGTCCAAGCAGACTGTACAGTCTGCAAAGTTGATCACTTTCCTTAGAACAAGTTCTGGAGCTGCATGAAAAGAAAAAACAAAATGACAAAATATTATTTCACGTACAACATCTGCAAATTATTATATATGCATTAGCCATGTATATGTGCAGGGACATGCATACAAACGAGTATCACTGAAAAAACATAAACAAACACACAGGCAGTGTACACACACAACTTAATAGAAATATTCACAGATGACACTTAGCAAGCACTGCAGGGCCCTTGTGCAAGAGGTACAACTAAGCGATCTGTGAGTGTGTGTGTGTGTGTCTCGTGTGGGATTATCACACATGCTCAGATTCTCAGTTGTCACTGACTCACTCGCTTCACAGAGTGATAACAGCAGTACTCATACACAGAATTTAATTCCCGAACCAATGCCAGTAACTATTGTTTTAACTTGCGTCACACATTGAAGCAGGGCCTCCTTTAACAAGAAATTGTATAGTGATAACAATGACTGAAAATGACCACAGGGCTCAACAATAAGAGTTGCCCACTTACCCGCGGAAAGTAAAATGCCATGACAGGCTTGTAAATATAGAAACTGACTTGCCACATTGGGCAAGTGATAAAAAAAGAAATAAACACATTGTTTCTTGGCTGGTGATGGAAATGGCTAAGGAGTTCGGTATCCCACTTCCTTCTTATGTCTATTGAGAGTTGAACATGAGATTAAGCATGGCTTAACTTTGACTGAATTAACTTTAGTCTTTGTTGTAAACAATTTGTATTGGGGTAGTAAAAACTGACTTCAGGCAAGTTGATTTCTTTTTTCCCCACCCAATTGGGGAAATAAAAAAAAACATTAACGTTGAACCCTGGACAACTTCAGAATTTCTTTTTAAGCTAGTGGTAGTTCAGTTTGAAAAACTGGTGTAAGTCTTTGGCAGTATCCTATGAAAGCCTGGTGTGAGAGTGCAGCGGACAAATCTGTACAGCAAGGTGCTGTTACAGTGAATAATCGCTGACGAGAGAGATTTTAAAACATTGCTGTAATGGAACATATAAAAAAATCTGGAAAAACAACTGATATGTCAGGTCCATGTGACATTATCCTCCATGTTACAATAACACATGGGACAGCATTATACACATGTGTTATTTCAGGTAAAGATGAGATATGAATGGCAATCCAGGAAGTCCAGTCTGCATTAATCTGACTGACCATGGCACTGACTTCCCAAATGACATTGCTGCACTGGAATAGGATAGCCAGGGACAACACTGCATTATTTGGCTGAGGCCTCTGCATTGGCAGCACACTGCTTCAATATAGTGACCATATTCAAATAAATTAAATGGTTGCCTTTTTTTAAAGCATGGTACAGTCTATGACTACACAGCCTCAAATGGTCCAAGGAACATGGCTAATCAATGAGTTTATTTTTCATCAGTCTGCTCTCTTCAGGTGTTCCAATATGAATGAGCAGTTTGTGTACTCAACACCCCCACTTCCAACAACTAATTAGTGTCCTTACCACAAGGACTTCACATCAAAATAACACATTACCACTTTAGCCATCAAATTCAAAGATCCACAAGCCGTAGCACTCTCTACTGATCATATTTAGTTGATTTGGATGTTTAGAATGCGACTGACTCCTTGATCCTTTGTAGTTTTAAATGTGAACTGTGTTCTGTTCAAAGCCTACTCTGTTTAGCACCTAAATATGTCTCTGTAAGACTGGGGAGTCTATCAAGAGGTTGAATGCGAGACTAATCTGACAGTTCACATTAGCATTTAAACAAACATTCATATTTAAACTTGTCTAATATGTCTTTTTGACCTTAGTTTGAACTAACAAATTTTAACACTTAGTGCAGTATACAGGTTCTTGTCTCAGTGGATTTACAAGTTGATCCTATTTCCAAGGAATGTAAGCAGTTACTACTTACCAGTGATGTCCATGAAGGCCCTCTCCCAGATATCGTCCACAGTGTAGCATTCTGCTGAGGTGATGTTGACCGACAACACAATGTCATCTTCCACATACTTCAGGATCAGGTTGTTGACCACAATATTAACATTGTTAACCACACGCCTGATCAGACTCTGCACGTAACCTACAAACAATACAAAACATGCAATAAGCACATACTGTACAAATGAAAATCCAAATATGAAACATACACAAAACACCCTTAAGAGACACACACTATATTAGCACATTAGCTACCATATATCAGTACACATCCATTTAGTATTGACATAGCATGAAAGACTGAAATCCAGAACCACATTCCACGAAAGTCTAGGCTCAATATCTCTGACCCTTGCTGTCCTTATGGTCTCATAAATAAGAGTAGATCTTGACATGTTATTTTTAGCCCAAGTCTATTCCTTGGATATATACAGTTGAAGAGCTAAATATCCATGAAAAACATTGTACTCCTCACCCCGTCTGAGCAATGCTACAAATCCTAGGTGAATTTATGAATCCCGAAAGGGCTCTCCTCTCAGATGCAAAGTCCTGCTTAACCCCAAACTATGTGTATGCTGCCTCAGACATATCCGTCTTCCAAGCCCAGTAAACCACAGTTTCTTATTTAAAAATACTCACCCTTCCTTACATTCGCACACACATACATTCACAGACACACCAAATGCAGGACACTGTGCATATTTATCCAAGATAGACTGGATGATGGCACAGTAAATCTCAGAAATGCCAGTGTCTCAATGACGAAGCGGAAAAAAAAAACAATGAAAAAAGGGTCACAAGAAAACTATACACATTCATCGTAATGCCTTAAGCTTAGCAACTATGAAATAATGATTAAGAATTATACTGCATTAACATATATGAAAAGGAAGAGAGAGTTTTTACAGTTCTATGGTGACAGAGAGCAAAGGCGAGAGAAATCAATTTCTTAAGTGAAAAGAAACAGGAATAAAGAGATAGATTTCTTGGTCAGGGTGAAAGGTGGGGGGGCAGGTGGCTTTTGTGGTGAAGAAGTGGAGAGATGTAATAACCAAGCACAGTCTGACAGATTGAGTTTCAGCAGAGCTGGGGGAGCCATCCTGCAGTGTTACCAGTACGTCCTAATGGCCATAGTGACGCCCAGAAACAGAAGCTTCACAGGAATAACATACATGGTAAGGTCATTACTCAACAAAGTAAGAAAGAACTTAAAATATTACAGACAGGGGAGTTTTGACCATAAAATATGAAAATATACAGCAATAAATCGTACTAACCACAGGACCAATGGCATTATTCATTCCTCCCATGTACTGTTAAACACAGTAACTACGAGTTAAAACATATAAACCTTTAATGCTTTTCCCCTATTTTCCAAACTAAATGTTAGTCTTCCTGTATCTACATGCCTGGCACAGGGCATAACAGAACCGATAATTAGGCAGAACTAAATGGTGCTGTTGATGAAAATATTTATATGAATTGGTTAGCTGTTCTGCCACTTGTACACAAGCCCAGCTACACATTAGCATAATCCAATTGACAAAATTCTCATGAGTGTGCTGCCTGACCAAACAGAGTGGCAGGAAGCAAGGATGACATAATATAAACTCAACTCATAAACGCAATGTGTGTTCGTGACATTTGTGCGTGGCCTTGCATGCATGCATGTGCTTGACTGAGTGTGAGCCTAGCTTCTCCCCTTCGTGCATGAATGTGGCTGTGTGTGTGGCTGTGTGTACGACTGTATGTGTTTGTGTATGTGTGTGTGTGTGTGTGTGTGTGTGTGTGTGTGTGTGTGTGTGTGTGTGTGTGTGTGTGTGTGTGTGTGTGTGTATGCGTCTGTGGTTGTGGTTGTGGGGTCAGTCAGAACACTGCAGTCGCACCTGCAGCCTGGGCAGTAAAACCAGCACTTTACCCCCTGCTATTTCCTTCTCTGGATCTAATTTACCCGTGTCAGGGTGTCTCTCCTTTTCTCTTGCACTCTATTACACTTGCTCTATACCCCTTCTAGACTCACACATCAAGTCCAGAGACGCAGTACGTCTCTGTACAAACCGTCGCACTGCTCTGAACTTCTGTAAACAATTGACACAGCCAGCACCTGTGCTGTGGCCCACAGGGAAGGAGCCCACTTAAAACTGTTCAACCATAAAATGACTGGAAAAACCGGCTCCTTTATGTGATCTCAGAACAGGCCAAGTACTCTCTTCTGTGCAATATAGGAAAGAAACACTATACTGTCCATGTTCACCATTTTTCCTGTATATGGAAAGTATTAGTTGCCATTAGCTCTGCCAGCTATTGGTCAAGGCAAGTCCATCAGACAGTAAATATAAAGTATACTGTAAGTTGGTCCCCTTTTGTTATTCTGAAATGTACAGTCACAGTAGCACAAAGCAACATAAACAGAAGCTCCTGATAAATAATAGCAACTTCTGAGTAGGGCTGAACAATTAATAAATAAATACTATCGACATCACAGTATGGTCAACTTAAAGAAATTGCAGGAGCTGCAATTTTTGCTAAATGTAAAATGTTTCAAAGCATACCATTATAAATGAGGCATTGGGGTGCTGCAAAGATACTGCGCAGACAAATCATATTCTATAGACATAACGGAACATGCTTGTTTGGTACAGACCCCAGCAAAACAAATGTACATAATCTCTTCAGTGAAAACTAAATCGTTCAGCCCTACTTCTTCTTTCCTGCAGGACCATGGAAGCATTGCTAACCTATTCTATCAAAGACATGACACCAGTAATATAAGACACTTAATTATGTTATATCTATGTGTGTTTTTTATGTGTGTATATATGTTTTATATGTGTTTTTTGTGCGTTATTTGTGTTTTTAAGACCCCCTCAAAAATGAGATGGAACATTTCAAGGGGCTATCCTTTCGATAAAACATTAGCCAATGTTTCTTCTCTTGGGCCTCTTTGACTCAAAGTGTAGATTCAAACAACCCACCCAACCATGCATGGTACAGCAGGTCTCCAGAACACAAGAACGCTCCAGCTGGAGATAGCTCCTGCGTTTAGCGGTACCGTATGGGATATTCTCTATCCATAAGTAGCATTTTCCAGTAATGCCAGGAAAGCTGCAGTATTTATTACTGAGCATTTTCTGAGCCCCAGTACCAGGACAGCAGTAACACCTGACCGTGGATTTGTCTCAGGAGTGTGTTTGCATTTCAGCCCTCGCAAATCTTGATCTCCCCCAATCACATGCATACTTACACAACTATGCGTGCATGCAAAATTCATGGATACATTAAAAAAAACCTAGGACATTCACATAAAATATCAGTCTCGCATATACAGTAAATTTAGGTGCATGTACTTAAAAGTAATCATACACACACAATGACGCAAAAGGAGATACGAAGGGACCTACAATATATGCATAACAGAGTTGAACAAAATATGCATGGGTTGCTTCTACAAACCTACACATGGCTACTAAGGTAGCTCAGCAAGGATCAACAATTTGGATAAACAAAAAGAGGGAAAAATCAAACAAAATACTCAGGAACTTTGAGAGATACCAATGATATGTATCTTACTCAGACTAGAGTTTTATAATTTCCCCAAGCTGAACATGGAATGAGAGCTGTGCATGTGTTACAGCCAGTGCTGGAGAGTTAGAGAATTCATGCAGCAGAGTTACATATTTTAATAGAAAATATGAGTAACTGTATTTAGTCACAGTTACAATTTAAATAGGGGGTAATCAGAATACAGTTACTCGTCTTAAAGCCAGTCAACAGATTACTTAAAAGAGTTACTTTTTTAAGTCTGCATTGTTTACTCAGAAATTTAAAAAGCATCTCTAATTTCTCATAATTCTAATGCCATATTCAGTTGACTTCATGTTATTGTATATTAATGTCAAATGCAAAATCTGGTGCCAAGACTATTCTAATGTTTTTGCCATCTTTACCTCTAGTTTGAGTTAGTCAAACTGTTCAATCCTGTTCTGAGGACAATATTCTTGTAAGAAGAATTACCATATTGCTCGATGTAAATATAGTAACTGCTGTGATAATGATATTTGACCTGGTGCGACAATCAATTTGCATATTTCCATATACTTAGAGCCTGCATCTGTACAGCAAGTGGTAAAATAGATTTAGAGTGACTCCTGGGTTTAGACCACTTGTAAATTTCCCCAGCACAGGACTAATAGAGGATTATCTTATTTTATGTGGAAGTATTGTGTGAATGCTGCATTCATTCACACAGTTACTTGTAATAATAAAGTAAGGAAAAGAAATAATCCAAAGCATTTTAAATAATAAGTTACTCACTTTGAGTAAAATAACAATGTTAAAAGGTTCATAATTTATAGGTATTTACTCTGTAATCTACAGTAACATATATTTTAAAAGTAACTTTCCCAACACTGCTTACAGCATAGTCATGTTACAAAAGAAAAGCTTCAGACCTGCTTGAGGAATAGGAATTGTTAATCTCACACACAAATGGGCACCCATGTCCAACTTTGATTCCCCCAACTGGCAGGTAGTAGACTAAACCTAGACCCAAAGTGAGACGGTATCACTATTTAATGCCTTTGAACTCATATAAAACGAAACACATTTCCAACAGCGTGAATAGGACCAAACCTAGAATCTCCTGGCATTGTAAAGAAACGTGGTTCTCACAAACGGTGGCCACTGGTCCCCCACAAGCAGCAGTAAACATAATCACTCACAGAATCGCCCAAGGTGGAAGCACTTGGTCTTTGGTCTTTGTGTGGCTACCAATCCCATGGCATATGAATTAACATCACTATTTTCCACCACAGGCAGAACATGAAGGATAAATTCATTCAGCATGTGAGAGCTTAGGGCCAAATGACTGGATAATTGCTCGTGGCTGCTTTTTAGTGTCGGCCGTGTTTTGTTTTGGTTGTTTTGAAGGGGAGAGGCAGACGCAACACAGTGGTATTTAGACGTAGATGCTGACGAAAAGTTAAGATTGACCATGGCCCTCCATTGGTGTCACAACTAAAGCAGGTGTTTCTTAATGTACATTTATTAATAGATAAATGGTTAATGGATTGCATTTATATGGAGCTTGTCTAACTACCAGTACCCAAAATGCTGTACAATGTACATCTCATTCACCCATTCACACACACACACACACACACACACACA
>JAPQRN010000009.1:21834261-21845781 GCA_037367275.1 Coranthus polyacanthus
AACTACCAGTACCCAAAATGCTGTACAATGTACATCTCATTCACCCATTCACACACACACACACACACACACACACATATATATATTTATATAGTAGTGGCAAAGCTGTCAATGCTAGGTGCTATCCTGCCCACCGGAGCAATTTGGGGTTCAGCATCTTGACCAAAGACATATTAATTTGAGCAACCAGGGATAAAACCACCAACCCTGGAGTTTGTGGATCACCTGCTCTACCTTCGAAGCCACTATCGCACCAAAGTCCACTTAATTACACTGAAACAAACTGCCTACCTGAGTTCTTTATTTGCAACAAGACAAACTTGGCCTTGTTTATTCATCTGTCAGTGAGCAAAACCTATAGTCTACATTAAAATTAGTGAAATAAATTATTTTTGACAGCCAAATGTTTCTACCTGAGATAAGTTGCTGTACTAACTTATTTTTGAATCTTACCAAAATGAAAATCTAATATTTAAAACTAACAGTACTTTTTGTTTTTTCTCCTGACAAAGTAGCTGTGTATTTGAAATGTGCATAAATATAAATAAACACATTCCAAAAAAAAGTACATAGAAGCATGTAAAGACCTGTTGCGACAAAGCTTAAGCTTGCCTCTTAAAAAACCCACACACACCCACCCACAAGTAATGATTTCCAATGACCCGAGTGCCCTGTGCAGTGCCCTCACTTTTTAAAATCATCTCCAAACAACATTAAAAACTCTTGACAGGTTTTTCTTGTATCTCATTCTAAGGAAAACATCCTCTGTCTGAGTCATAGCAGGTTAGTTTTACTTCGTCTAACTTTTAACCTCTACCTTTTAATTAAAAGGCTGGAATTACAACATTCATTTGCTTCCTCACTCTTAATGGAGGTACCACAACCTTTGACCCAAGAATTATCCCTGCAGCCTGTAATGGGCTGTAACAAGGTCCACTGGTGGAACAGTGTGGGGTGCATACACAAATACACATGAAAATCATACACAAGGCCACATTCAAATGTATCTCTCTCTCACACACACACACACACACACACAAGACACACCTGGGAGGAGATCTATGGAGGCTGGCCCAAAGGGAGATGCTGGGGTGTGAGGCACCCTGCTTTAACAGCTGGGGAGAGATATTATCTTATAACGTCAGACCTGGAAATGGATCCTCCCCAGATACAACCAGCCAGGAGTGCAGGGTCATATATTCATGAATACTAGAGCTCTAAAAGTGTGTCTTATGGTTTGGTGTTAGACTCAGACCTCGCACTTAATGCTGCAGACCCCCACTCTCTCCGTCCTTTGACCCTCGGTTCGAGTAAGGAAACAAATTTCTTACTTCTTTCTTTTTTATTTTCCAGAGCAATTTTTATGCCCTTGACCTTTTCATTTGCAGACAGTAAAGGTTGTTGTATACCATTTACATATTGTGTGTTAAGATTACTGATGTCTTGCATATATTTACAATGCTGTATACAATAAGGTACAAGCTTCAACATATCCGTGCATTATTAATATCACCTAAAAAAGTATATTAACTTTTTAAGCAGTAAGAAATGTCACTATATCTCTTAAAAAGTTTGGAACTGATAAAAATACAAATCAGAACTATTTTTAAAAGGCTGTTATCCTGCCCCAATCAAAAAAGGGATGTCTTCATAAAGTGCTGTTAAGTACTCAAGTAGGTATGGATACTACATCCCTGTAGGAGGCATGTGGTCAAGTGGCCTTGTTGATAAGAGCCATCACTATGTGATTTATCACAGGCACATCCCCCACACTCTTTCTAGCTACATTAACGCCATTGAAAAATGCAGCGCTACTCAGCTCTCCCCAGACAGTATATATCTTAGAATGTAAACAGACAATACCTGTGTTTTCATTTTATACACCTTACATTTGCGTCATTTGGCTACTGACAAAAAGTGTTTTAAATCCATTTTTTTCATTTTTAGAGGCTTGATAATAAAACCAACATTTCTGCCTTGTGTAAATAGGTCTTAATCCATGTCTAACTCCATGCCCCTGTCCTCCCCCACTGAGGCTTTGCCTGCCCTGGTGGTTATTGTCTGAGCAGGGAGGTAGTATAGCCTCATTGGCCCCAGGCCCATTACTCACCTGGGGGCAGGTCCGGGTCGCTGGGGGCAGCCTGCTGGAGGCGGCGGGGCTTGGCTACGGCCTTGGAGCTGTCTGAAACACTGCGACTGGTGGAGCTAGAGCCGCTCTCGTGGTCATCCTGAAGAAAAAACAAACAAGAAGGCCCATAAGAGTAGGTGGTAGAGGAAACACAGAGCTCTAGAGAACTGGTCCACTTAAGCCTTTTAATAGATATGGAATATGTAACATTTATGGCTTCTCCTAGCTATTTTTCAGGTTAATGTTCCTTACATCTTCATTCAGACATGAGAGTGTATTCATGTAAAGAGAGTCATAACACATATGTGATATTTGGCATCTGGTGCATGAAAGAGAGGGTGCAGAGGTGCCAAAGCATCTACTGGTGAGGCCCCCTTCATACAAACCTTCGCAATAACCTTCCTCTCTTCCTCATTTAACAACCAGCTCTGTGGGCTCTACAAATAAACTTTGGTCCATGGATGAGAAGGGTTAAGGTCTCTCCTCCACAACAGAAAATGTCATCAGCACTCACCAGTGGTGGGTTAGGGCAGGAATGCAAGTACAAGATCTGTGTGTGTTTATGTATGTGTAGAAATGACGATGAAATGGACAACGCTCGCCAGGGATGAGCCTAAAAATAAACAAATTGAGCAAAGATCGGAGGCAGGGGGTGGAGGATTACTGGTTTGGCTTGCCTTGGGGTGGTCTGTGATTATAGTAAGACAAGACATGCCACTATGATAATAAAAGGAATAGGCTAATGTGAGGGTATTAAGGTTCTAGTTAATAAACTGACTACATTGGATCTATAGCTTGGGTAAATATACATTTGAGCTTCAGCTAAGCAAATCTGAAAATGTACTAAAACAGAAAATATCCTCTTGTTAAAAATATCTTAGATTTTTAAGTAATATGTAAAAGCAGTTAAAGGCTTAAAGCTGAGAACTGAGGCTCTCATATCTGATGTAATCAAGTGACAATCAGTGGAGAAGCGCCATTCACAATAGAGAAGCTGATTTAATATTTCTACAATGGATCCAGAAGATCTTGATTATGGTGTCTAAGAGTTAGCGGACAGATTTGTTGTTTTGTTTTTCTGTACTGCACTGTACTCAGAGTCAAAGCTCAAAAGACGACTAAAGCCATTTGTTTTACTTCACTACAACTAGTATGTCTAACTAAACAAGTACCTCATATCCATGTTCACAGTTGAAATATTCCTGCAACAGAGGATGGTAGGTAGAAATGAAGGAAAAGATAAGATGCACAAAAAGTACACTGTGCCATAAAAGGGGAAAAGAAAAGACAAACAAAACATGTATGAACTGTTCTAAAAATAGAGAACTTAGGAAACAATGTTAAGAGTTTAGTGTGTTAAGATCCAGTATGGCATTCATTACAGGTTACTGCAGAACTGAAACCTTTGGGCAGTAAGTTAGTCCAACAATCTGAACAAAGAGAGGGAATGGTCACGTGTTTAGCATTTAAACAGGGGATCAGCATGGCTGAGTGTCTCAGGAGTCACTCTTATCTTGACTTATGTAAACACTAAAGGTGTCAAAACGAAATATATTCCGCTACTCCACTCACATACATGTTTTCACACTAAGCTCAAATAGGCAAATGAAAACTCACAGCAACACGTTTTGGGCAACACACACTTCACATTCTGTACATACTGCACATGTATGTAGCCCACACAATTAACTCATTCTCTGGTCATGACAGTATTCAATGATAATAAACCTTTTTCTCTGTGTGTAATGAAGATATAAACATATTTTGCATAAGTTTAGACAGAGAAGCAAGTATCCCCCAGTGCGGTAAAGTAAACACACATTTGCCAAAAGAGATGAAAAAAGGCTCTGGCAGAAATATTTACATGTTAGATCAGTAAGGCTTTTTTTTTGCAGTAGAGCTGCACCACACAGTTTCTTTCTCCATCACTGAGTGGTGGGAATTGGTAAACAGAAGAGCAAGAAAAATAAATACTTCATCAAGGTTACAAAGAATAGAGATTGGCAAATAATAAGGTGTAAATTTGTTTCTCATTATTTACACTTCAATTGTTGCCATCACACAAAGTTGTACAGTTTAGAGCTGTGTCAATGAAAAAGAAGAAAGGTTTGTTTTTAGATGACGTCCATTTAGAGTTGAACATGATCACATGTTTAGGTGTTAAGTTTACATCACAATATGCTTCTTGAGCACATTAAAATTAGAAACAGTCTCCATCCTCTAAATGCTCATATCTATACCTAAAGGAATGCCTATCCCTGCAGGCCAAGAGAACACCGAGTTCAACAATTCAAACTGCCACTAAAGGACAAGACTGCCAAATTTGGAAGTAGCGCAATTAAGCGCTCAATGTCACCGTGGGCAGTGAGCTATTCTCCAGAGGCGAAACATGCCTTTTCAGAGGGAAGCCCTGGGACAAATGAAGTCTGCCTCAGCTGCTGCCGGGTAAACTGATCCTCCCAATGCCACAGCAGGGCATAGTACAAGAAGGGACGGATGGAAGGATAGAGAAGGAGGGAGAAACACAGAGACTGGGAAATAGGGGGGGTTGCTTCCCCTGCAGGCATGTCAACTCAGCTGTTGACCAAAGATGACGGTAGCAAAAAAGGAAAAGAGAGACAAGAGACAAAGAGATAAATGGAAAAAATAACACACAGAGAGAAAGTGACACCAAGAGCAGTTGAGAAAGACCTGAGAGAATGAGATCAGAAACAAGATACAGAAAAAGAGCAGATCTTGGCGGTGTGAGTGACAGGCGAGGGGGACCCCCTACTCAGAGGGTAAGTGGGCACCTATGGAGGGTTAGGGGACAGGAAGGCCAGAACTGACCTCTGTTCCCCTGCAGACGTCTGGCTCAGTCAGGGACCAGGAGGCAGTGTGTTGAGCCTGTCTGAAGGGTCGACCCGCATCTGAGCTGCTTAACACGTAAGCTAAACCCAGCCACCACATCCAGGCAGTTGTTTAAATTAAAACAGTACCTCTGTAGATACTGTCATAGTTTTCCAAATAAAAATAACCTAGTTCTTACATAGGGTCAGGGTTGTTAGAGTTAAAGAAAACTAAGTACAAAACTAGCAGTGAAAAAGAATTTCAATGGCTGAAATAAAAAATGAAAGACAGTTTAAAAAAAACAAAAACTACAAAGAACAATGGACCATGAACAAAAATTAAATTGAATTGCAAATACAATCAGCTTTGTTTTCATTTCCCACAAATTTAACTTGCAAATAAGTTAAAGTTTTCTAAAATATAAATTGTAATTTTTCATCCACAAATCACAAAGCAATTTTTCAATTTCAGTTGAACATACAGGAAAACAAATGAATTGTTGCAGCCTATTTTGCATGTCTACATTTGCCTGCACTTTGAAAGCCAAACATTTTTAAAACTGGTCAATTTCACAGTTTCAGCAGATAAATGGGAGCATGCAGAAGACCATTTCTGACTAAACACACTCTGTGTTATTGTTGTTTTTTCTCTGTGGGTCACTGGCAAACACATGCTGACATCAAAGCAGCAGGCCTGGAGACTGAAGCCTATGGAGTGAGAAAATAAATGAAGGAAACCCAATAGCTCCTTATCTGTGACAAACCCCCGCCTCTATCAAATCACTCTTTGACACATACAGTCACACACACCAGGTCTGACATGTAAAGGCCATGTCACCCATGTCAGGGCTCAAAGACCACCGTCCCTGGAGAACATCCAGCAATCAGACCTCCTTTCAGATTGTACTGTCCAGAACAATGCTGAAAACACATTTTACGTCTAGCAGAGAGCTTTGCAGTGGTTTAAGAGGTGCTTCTGTTCTCAGTGCTGCCATTTATACTCTCTCTTAGTCTGAACCCACCCTTATTTCATGCCATCTTAGTACTACAGCTTCTGTTCATTCACATCAGCTTAATGCCTCTTAAGGAGTTTTATATATTGTTCTCCTGCACAACAATCTATGTTGCATTTTTGTTCCTTGTTTAGTGTTCCATTTATCCTTATCAATCTACTTACTGTAGACCTTGTTACACAATCCATATCCAGCTAGTCTACAGCTTATTTAACAGTGACCCTGCTTCTCATAAGAATTGTTTCCAGCTGGCACCACACGGAATGAGACATGAAAAATAGCTCACTGTTTCAAACATACAGTCACAGTTTGGGGTGGTTCCAGTAATGTCAAATGGTATGCGGCCACTTCTCTTACACTTGTGCTGTTCAACCCATCGATGACGACCCACTGCAGTGAACACAGCTCATCATAGTTGACTCAAATTACCTTTTCCTTAACTTCCCCTGGCTTCTAACTCATCCATCAGGCCAACTAAAAATTAGCTGCTAATGGGTTTTTAATGAAACTGTAACAAATGCAGAAAGCCATTACACTATGATTAAAGGCATGGGTTTCATTTTCTCTTCAAACAGAGGTAAACTAGAGTAGGGGGATGCAAGCAAGAAATGCAAGAACCAAATTCCACACACTCTTCATCACATGCAAAACAATCACAAACACGCTACGCAATTTACACATAGTATAATTTGTATTCAGACACCAAATAGAGCAGCACAGCACCTCAATGCATGAACACAATCTCACATATCTCTATCTATAAAGTAGAGCCATGCAGCTGGAATCCATGGCAGATTGGAGGGATTAGAGCTCGAAATGAACCCAGATGAATATCACATCTTGTGACATTCTGAATAATTATCTCAATGAAAACAGCTCATTACAAAAATGTGGTCGCTTTCTTTCTCTTTCCCTCTCTCTTCAAGTAATGAAACCCACTACTGGGAAAGAAAATCCCCATTTGCAATGAATCTACTACACTAATGAAATATTACAGCTCTGAAATGTATACAGTGTGCTGCAGTCTTTAACTTGAACTGGTGTATTACTTAGGCTAATTTTTCTGAGCAAATAGCTCAGTGTATCAGTGTAACAGAGGAAGTACAACTGAAAACAGCTAAAATTAATGGTAATGTGCTGCTTCCTAATGTCAAAAGCAAAGCTCGCATGATCCTTCTACAAAAAGTTTAGTCGATTCTTCTGTGAAGCCGCACACCACAACTCTGGTAACTATTCACAACATTCTGCATATTAACCATCAGATTACAAAATATCTTTCGACATCAATCAGGCTTGTTTATTTTTATTTTACAGTCAAAGTAATTATCTGTAATTTGTGTTTTTCAGAACCTTCATACCTGTATAATTTCCTCCACCACAATAGAGAATAAAGAGAGTTGTGGGATTTGTTTGGACTCATTTCAAAAGGGGGGCACTGTTTACAAGGCCTGTAATATCACAAGTGTTACTAAGCACATTTTGTCCCTGCAGACTCTTAACAATGAAAGCACAGGGTTCATTTTCCAAACATGTGACTTCTTTCTTTCAGAAGCCTGAAAATATAACATGTTTGTAAAAGAGGGGGGGAGCACTGACATGGAAAAGATTCCAGTGCATCTGCCAAAAGGAGAATGCACAATTACAAAACTATTTCACTCCAAAGCGGGAGGAATCACAACAACAGTACTGGTGATGTCACAGTGAGGATCTCTGCCAAGAGTGCCTCCACTGTACCCAAGTCAAACTGGCTATGTTTATCATCTGCCTCCAACATGCCCAGAATAACAACTAAGGCAAACAGGGATCCCAGTTAAGATGCAGATCCACAGGGTGTAACAAAAGCGACGTCTCACTGCTGTATTTCCCTTGGATTTCATCTTCACCTGAATACAGTTGTTGTACTGATCAGATCAAGGGGTCGATACGAGTGCCACACAGTAAAATCACCTTAAAGGTTTAATTTATACTGGTCTTAAGCCAGCATAAGCAGGGATGATTAGAGCAGGCTAAATCTGTTGCAAAGTTCCTGTTGGCACCCGATTATTGATATAAGACAGACTTAACTGAACATTGAACCTCCATCATTTTACTGTAAGAACGCCATTGGCCAAGCTGTAAGCTTCATGCCTCCCTGAAATCTCTTCAGCACATACGGTAGTTTTTTCAAAGGTCATGTTCTACAGGATCTCAGCCACAATTGTCCATTAACAAGTGTGACCCATTTAGATACAGTTCAGCTTTTCTATGGATCTACTGAGTTTTGTGGCTTGTGCTTTAGTTGTAATCCTAACACATTTAAGCAAACCTCAAGTAATACCAGCAGAAACCAATCGAGTGTTTATGGTACAGTAGCTGTTCTTGCTCCAGTTAAAGTGGGCATAATTCTCCATGAATCCAGTAAATCTCAAAGCCAATGTATTCATGCGTAAAATCACTTTCTTTGCCATAAATGGCCACGTGGCCAGTTATTTCCCCACAGCAGTTAGCAAGTAAGACCTTACAAACTAAATAGAGCAATGAGGTCACTGTTCTTTCATCTTAGGTAACCGTGTTTGTTTTCCCCAGTTGTTGTTAAAACAAAGGATTTTAAATCATAGTAACTCCAATCCCAAACCTGATTGATTAAAAGCCAAGAACAAACAATTCAGACAGGAGTGACTTGCCCTGATGTAGGTGCCGTGAGGGAATTTGGAACCAGCATAGTCTAGATCACTGGTGTCTAGATTTTCCTTTCATTAGAGCCAATTCAAATTCTGCCCAGTGACCTCTGGATGTTAACATACCAGGTTCCCTCTTGCGTCCCGCACTTTCAATATTATTACACCTGACACAGCTATAACTGTGTCATTAGTGAAAAAGCGAAAGCGCGAGAGAAAGGGACAGAAAGAAACAGAATAAATAGCAGATTAAAAGAGCGCGAGGAAGAAATGATTAAGAGAGCTAAAACGCCAAGACAGAAAAAGAAGAAAAATAGGAGTAAGACAACAGGAAAGCGGCGAAAAAAAATCAAAAGAGAAGGAGACACAAAGAGAGAATGGGAAAGAGGGAGAAATTGTTCCTGATTTAGATCTGAGAGGTTTTGGTCCTTCAGATGTCTCCATCAGCTAACCACAAGCCCAGGCTGAGCATGTGAGGCATGCTGCTTACGCTGGCACAGCTACCCTCTTATGCTAATAACTGCAATGTGTTAGCTACAATAAAACACTCCACACAGACCTCTGACTTACATACAGACACACATAGGCATGTGAAAAAACACAGAACAACCGTCTCAAGTCAGGTCAACAATGACGCACATTGTGGAATACCTAAAGGCAGATACAATTTTTAATTTAACCCATTTTTTTTTTGTTCTTAACTTAATTTTTAAAAAAACCCACACAAATTCATGGTCATTTGAGACTTTTTATGATGTAGATCATCTATTTAAGGAAACGATTAAAGAATATGATTAACCTATTAAAGATCTTTCCATCTTTGTAGTTTGGGGAGTTGCTGACAACTAGTGGTCAGAATCAGGTTTTAACATAAAGTGACACTCATCTGTCAAAACCGGAAACACCCCTCTTCTGAGCTTTGCAACATTACATACACAATATTAGGTACTTAATACAAGACATAAGCACCCTTGAAAGATGTAGGCATCAAGCTCCAAGAACGGTGCAAGCAGTGGCTGAGGCTACTCTGACAACTTAATTGCACATGTGAGGTGCAGCTGGAAGGCACGAACTGTAGAGGCCTAAGTGTTCTTGGAGAGTATCAATGTTCTGAAACCAGCAAGATAGAATAAATCAAACAGAGAGAAATGGGAGAGGACTTTCCGTCAATGTTGAGAAATACCAAAGCCATATTGCAGGAGGTTTAAGCACGCAAGCGGAATGCAGCAGGCCTTATGTTTGCATAGCTTTTATACACCAGGTTCCAAAGCAACTGAAGTACTGTCAACATTCATCAGCTTACTTGAGGGATGGAAAACTGTCAACCTTACTTTAGAAACAAATCATTTTAACTGCATCCTTGTAACATCTTGAAGTTGTAACCCAGTCCTTGTCCATGGGTCTCGAGACTGTTATTGTCCATGTCAAGATAATGAAAGGAGACATACAGTATTTCATTTCCTCATTGAAATTTGCATAACATGATGAACAAGAAGTTTATCCATAGCCAACAGTCAGAGTGAAGTCCTGTTTTATAAAGTACATTTACATACACAAATAATAAAACTACTAAAAGTAGAATTGTAAAAGTATGACTTGAAAGTTTAAGCTATGGTTTACAAGACTGAAATCGGATTTGAATATCTGAAATAACTGCTCATACCCAGACTGTTTGCAGAATCATGTTCATAATCTTACTAAACTTTAATTTAGGAATTTCCGGCGCCTTGCACCACTGTATTTGGAGCAAGTATCAAGATGTTTAAAGCTCCACCCCTAATAAAACAAGGACTGAAATCAAAGCATGTCAAGCTGAATGGGCAGATTTCAAATTCTAAAAAGGATATGGATTCAAGTTACACTCAGAAGCTCTGAAGTCACAATTTTAAAGCACTGCAAAAGATGAGAGTAAAATCATAACCTTCACTTCTACTCATTAAATATTAATTTCAGTACTCTGAAATGTGAGTATAATTATACCTCACACTACTTATATCTACTGATATCTCTGTAATACAGCATTTTAAACAACCAGCATCTGTACTCTACATTGTGTCAACTGGACATTCAAAGTGTCTAAATGTTTTTATGAAAGACTTGGACCAAAGTCAACCCAATTATAGCATGTAAATTCTTATCGTGTTGGTCATTTTAAAGAACCAGTGTGGTCAATGTCAAACCAGAGCGATAAACTCCTTCAAGATCTGCACGTTTATTATCGTTTGAGCTAACCATATGCCTTCTCCACACAATCTCCCTTTCTTTTCTCCCCCACCATGGAGAGTGACAAGTTGTGCAATTATTCATATAACATTCTTCTTCCCTTACACACACATAACAGAGGTCTGAGCCGGCCAAGATAAAAGCAAACACTACCAACGCTGGCACACTCTTACTCATATGCCCACACACAACACAGAGCAGGGCAGCTACTCCAGAAACACAATGGGATCCGTATTCCTCTAGCTTTAAAAAACCATGAGGTGGTGCTTATGAAAATGTGTTGTAACATTTTCTAGTATTGAGAAAATCAAAGAATTCCACTCATCCAAATAGCTTAGCTACTAGATCGGTGATTTTACTGGTTAACAATCACGCCTTATTTGGCGTCATGATTTCTGTAATAAGAGTGTAATTATTCATAGGTCAAAGGTGTGAGAGTCTGCTAAATGAAGCACACATTCACCCTGAGACATAAAACACAGACCACCCACAGTTTGTGTAACATCAAGTCGTACAAGCTACCTTTATCCAAAGAGAAATTACACACAGAGCCACCCAGTTACTGTGTTACTCCCTTTTGTGACAGTCTGTCTGCAAAGTTAAAAAGAGGTTAAGCTTAAGTGCAAATGGGTTTGAACACAAGTTGTACTTGTGTTAACTTCACTGTGTAT
>JAPQRN010000009.1:21845881-21856141 GCA_037367275.1 Coranthus polyacanthus
CCATTTCAAACATGTTAAGTTGTTTTGTTAAGTTATTGTTATTTCTATTCTATTTTTGGTTCTGTTTTGTACTACTCTTACATGTTTGAAATAAAGCCTTCATTCATTCATTCATATTTGATCTTCTAGTGAAGATCCTAAAGACAATATTCCAAAGTATTGTACAGCAGAAGTGGGTGTAAAACAGAAAGACACAAAGAAAATGTTCCTTTGGTACGGCAAAGAAAACATGGAGAGCTGACTCTGAAAGGGGAAAAGCGAAAAATGGTTTAAGAAAGTTCTTTATAATCATGTAGTAGTTTGTTTTGCTTTTCTAAATGTGTCACGTTACTGCCACGGATTAATGTGTACTGTGATCAACCTAGCATGCAGGCTGGATAGCAGACAGTCTAAAAAATATCTTCCCAAATTAGTGCAATTCTTACTCAGATGGTTGCTTACATGTAAATTCAATTAAACAAATAATGTTCCAAACTGCAACCCAATACCTTCCCAGATTTTCTGTCCAAAGAAAGCACTAATAAGGCCAACATTAGTCTTAACTGCAAGGTAATTGTTTCCCAGACTTCAATATCACCAGGAGCACCCAGCAAGTAATAAGCCTCACTGAGCTATTGCTGTAGCCGGATGGCCTGAGAGCAGGGATTAAGCTGTGGAACAGCAGCATCCTGCCCAGAGTGTATTGATCACCATTTGACTCACCCGATGAAGGAAGCTGCTGGGTTTAATTTTTCCCCTGACTGCTTTCCTGTGTCTGAGGACTGTCTGAGGAGCTGAAGTAATCTCATCCCACCAGGAAGAAAACCCTCAAAGACAAAGCAGCGAACGGCTGTACATTGTGTAGATGTGGCTGACTCACAGGCAGTGGTGCCTGCATGCAAGTTGGAATGACATAGATGTATTTGTGCCTTCTGCAGACACATTAAATCAATTCACAATGCCAGACAGAATGCAATGCAACAGGTCATTCTGGAGAGGTTTCACGCATGTGGGGACAGACAAATATAGATTATTGAATTACGCAAGAGGTTTAAGGCCTTAAATTATCAAGTTAAGCATAAAACACAGAGTTACCGACGAGATAATTTCAGTAGAACCATCAGCCACCCTTTTATAACAACTACCTACAAGTTCATGTGCTCTGAGGTTTAACCTCTGTCTCTCTATAGCGCTCTTGTCTCATATCAGTATTCTTGCTGTGACTTTCAACCTGCATTTAGGAATCCTCAGTATGCTAATAGTACTCCATCATTCGATTATTTAGTCAGAGATGGGTTTTGGTTCTGCTGCAGGGGGTATTCAAGGAGAACAGATTCTCCAAAACTTCATGTCTTCATCCTCTGTCTCCTCAGTCCTGAAGACAAGGCCCTGCTGAGCTGATGATCAGATGGATTTATGGTGCAATCTCTGTAAGCTATTTGCTCCCTGCAAGCCGGAGAATCAAAGGCAAGATTTCCGGATGGCATTGGGACAGAGATTATCCAGTTTGTGCTATCTGATTGCAAACTTCCACAGGCTGTTTCCTTTTACATGCTGAGAATTTTCCTTTGGTTTTCTGACTTATAAAAGATAGTTGCACAGGCATAAACTAATATATCTCACATATCTTAAATAAACCTTTTTGATTGTTTCAGTGTCGGTATATAAAAGGGTCCACATAGTGTGAACAGGATTTCTAGTTTCTCTATTCAAAAGAGAAAGTAAAGCATACTTAGAATAGACCACCACAACAAGCTATACGCAGACGGTGGTAACAGTCCATACATCAGAGGTTTCCTATTCACTGGGTTATATGTCAAGAATTCACCCAGAGGATTCAGTCACTGGGTGGCAAAACCACACGTGTTAAAGCCGTATCCAGATCCAAGACGGGGATTCAACTGCGCCGCTGAGGTCGCAATCTTCTGAAAGTTGTGTGTGATTGATAGTTACATCCTAAAGACCTGTGCAGTACACATCTGTAGATTCCCGTTTAAATTAAACACAAAGTAGCTATGTTTTGTTTAATAGGTGGTAGTCTTCAAGAGGGGGTTCCCTAACTCACATGTATTACCCATTATTTAGGAGCACTGAGGTCTGGTGGTGCAAAGCCCTAAAAATAGTTTGGAAGGAATCTAACAGAAGAAAGGGCCTAGTTGGACCATATGCCAAACCAACAAGTCTCAGAAGCACCTCCCCAAATCATCTTGAGGCAATGCATCAATCAGAACCTCCACATCAGTGGCAAATGCACTCAGCAGCCATAAAACTCCCAGATCAAGCAGCGAGCTGAGCCAAAACCAGAAAGGCTCTCCTCAGTAAACCCAAGCCCTTATCTTTGTCTCGTAAAAAATAAAGAGTGCCTGGGAGTGATACAGTATGATCCAGTTTAACTGCTGTCCAGCCAGTTCCTCTCTGTCGTTGCTGATCACACCTCATCTTCAACATCTGGAGCAGTTTACCAAGATGTCAAACAGAAAAAAATGTATGTCATTTTGCTATTATATCAATGTTAGCGGCTAGGTTGTTCATTAGCGTCTTTGTTCAACTTTGCCAGACTCTGTTGTTGTTATTGAGCTGGGGATTAGAAACCCCAGTAATGACACCATCACCTAATGAATATGTCCGATAAAGAAAAACTGTCCAGGATGTGAAGACTTTGGTGGAGAGCAGGTAAGACCGAAGACTCCAGACTACTCATTTCATGAGATTACAATAAGGCAAACAAAATACTAGGCAGATAACTTTTGTTTCCATGGGAGCTGTCCATGTAGAACAAAAGATCTAAAAGAGATCTTTTTGATGACATTTTCAGAGAACAAGTTGAAGAGAGACAACATTTAGTGCATCTTTGCACACGAAGAAAGGAGTTAACATTCACTAATACAAAACCCTTTTATCCTCATGACTAATCTCCTGTTACATACAATGAACTGAGGGGCATAAATGAAGGCTCAGACATATTTCACATGGAGATGTTTACACTGCTTATCCATGAACAGAGGAATAATAGATGTAGGCAAATATATGAAGGCACCCGTATCCACAATAAATCTGAAAAATAAAAAGGGGTGATAGCTATTTAAAAACAGATATGCACACTAATAAAGAATCTTAAGTGTCTGTTGTTCAACTATTGCAAGTCGCCCGAAAACAAAACAGATTTTTTAAGTTTGCGTCAGAGCACATGATTCATTTCAGGACACAATATTACACATATACAACCTAATGTATCTTGTTTATAAATGGCCTCCAGTTTGTAAAATTGATGCCAACAACAAGTTGACAACATTTTTTCTATTACCATACTTTTTGCACTACAAGTCCTCATTACAGCTTATTTAAAGCAATTACACTGTCAGCAGGAGCTGTAATCTCCAACTGCTGCTAAACGCACAAACGCTGGAAACTATAATTGTGAGTTGCTTTTGGTGCTTTGCAGATGGGTCCTATTGAGCAATCTGAATATCGCTAATATTACCCAGTTCCTCCCGAGGGGAAACACGAACATTAAAAAGGTCCAAATAATTCCGGTCAAATTACACAACCCTTAATGAACTTCAAAAGACGTACGGATGTTTTTACAGGCCAGCACTCAGGCTTTAACTGTAATTATGAAAACAAACCATATTAATGATATAATTTATCATTTCCACACTTTGGCTGCATGAGGCCCACCACAAAGTTCCTGTCTCTAGTGGACAAAAGAAACACTGGTAATCTACAAAGTTAAAATGTAAGATTTTCCATTTACACATGAATTTTTTCAGATTTTTTTAGAAACTTCTGTAGGCCATCACCCAAATTACTCAAGGGCTTATGGGACCACTGTTATGGCCTGAGTTTTATGTGCACCTATGCCAAACTCTGCATCCCTGCTAAAACCTGATTAAAGCTGGACCAGGGCCTGACATGTATATGAACAGGATATATAGCCTCTAGAGGAATATAATCTAGTTTCTGTGAGACTAAAGTGACAAACTCCCAGACCCTTTTCTTCATTTAAGGAAATTCCCATTTTTCCCTGTGGGAAATTGCCACCAGAGGGATGATATGACAAATAATGCAGTTTTTTAATGATCTAAGAATGCTGAAAGTGCAAGGAACATAAAATAAAGGTATTACAAGTTACCAAATTACACAAATCTAAATAATATGAGGAAACTGGCTGCATTTTCTTGGCATGAGAACACAGTAGTCAGTCTGGGTCCTGCCTCTCCCTCACATAGGGGAGAAGTGTAGCGGCTCATTTAAATTCCTCATGCTGGAAGGATTTCTGCTGTAAGCCTGGCATTGATCCAAATTATGTCTCATGGGTGTACATACCACTGAATAATTTGTCTAAACGTCATTTGCAATTCTCCCAAAATCTTTTCTTGACTGGAAACCTATTAGAAAACATCTGTAACAAATAGTTGTTTTGAGAGTACATGCATTCACGAGCACCAGTTCTAGTACATGACCTTAAATGTATGAAGCAAAAAAATAAGTTTAAATTTCCATCGAACTAGAAACCTGATCACTCAAGCAGTAGCCACCTGCACAGTATGATATTTACCATTAGTTCTAGGCAGCTCAGGCTCATGTGTTACAAATCTTTTTGCCGCAGTCTATATAATTAGCTGTAATTGACTTCCCATGAAATGTGTTTCTTCTGGGACATCTGGCCTTGAAACTTCAACCTTCCAATACTGGGCCAGTGCTGAGCTCCAATTTCAATTTTCAAACAGCATGGGTGGCAGCAGTAAGACCAGGCTCTTGTGCAAAACTAAATCTTAAAAAAATGTCTTTTACAATTTGCAAAGTTTACACATCAGTGTAAATACTGCACTTGCACTGCAGTTGTTTTCAAATCTATGTTAACAATGATGCGTGACATTGCCCAAAATGACATTGTGCTGATAAAAGATAAAATCCCACTACTATCGCTTAAGCAGCCAGATTTGACAGAGATACAAAACTATCTCGATTTGTTATTAATGTAATTATGCATTTTGGTCAAGAAAAACAATTTACTGATTGGAAACAGGTGAACTATGACAACTGACAAGTTCAAGACTAAACTGGCAAAGCAGTAAACAGTTTTAGCCAAGAATAACCTCTCAGTTTTAACGGGTTTTTGGTCAGTGAAGCTGTTCCTCTTTTGGGGACTAAATGTATTGAGTAAGTTTACTGTTTGTTCTTGAAGTAGAAACAATCTTTCATGGTGACAAAAGTGAAAGAGATACATAATATATTTTCAAGCTGGAGTCACTTTGATGATACATTGACAAAGAATATGAGAATACATTTAAATATGGTGGTAGGAATGAACAAACACTTGCATCCCAAGCCAGTGCTACCAGGCCAGACCCAATTTGTCAGAGTACACCAAATGAGTGCATCTTCACCTGACCACCCTGACCAATATGGTTTGGTATGAGCAAGGACAAAAACTCCTAACACTAGACAGGCTTAAGTGGATGCAAATAATTTTAGAAAACAGTTGGAGTCACTATAACCACAGTTTTGCTCTAAAGTGAAACCCATTTCAGTTACATCAAGGTCACTAATTTGACTAGTCAAGAATATTTCACTGTCCATAAAAACTTGTTTGCCTCCTCTTTGTGTTCAGGTTAGCTGACCTGTTGTATTGCCTAAAATATGTATTTATAGCATGTAAAATGCACCACACTATTCAATCACAGTGGATGTGAACACCACTTTTGTTCATGTTAACTGGTTCTTTTTCTAAAAAGCCAAGTAAAAACAACACAAACAATGAGACAATGTGACTGCCCTAATACTTGCTGCAATTACTTGCTTCTAATAAGTAAGTATTTTATATAATAAAAAATACAAATATACAGGGAATACAGCCGCGGAAAAAATTAAGAGACCACTGGTTTTACTATTTGTAGTGATGTGTTTGAGTAAAATGAACTGTTTTATTTATTCTAGAAATTACTGACAACATTTTTCACAAATTCAAAATAGAAATATTGCCATTCAGAACATTTATTTGCAGAAAAAAAAAAACAAAAACACAAAAAAAGAAAAGAAAGGCCTCAAATGTTAAGTGTTTTTGTTTTAAACATCATAATACTAATGTTATAAGAGGTCAGAATTCAAAATTTGTTTTCAATGTTATTAAATATTATTTATAATATTCAATATAACGTTGATTTCTGATCACAGCTTTCATGTGTGTTGACATGCTCTCCACCAGTCTGTCACATTATTGTTGGATGCTTTATGTCAGTCCTGGTGTCAAAATACAAGCAGCTCAGCATTGTTTGATGGCTTGTGACCATCCATCTTCTTCTTGATCACATTCCAGAGGTTTTCAAACAGGTTAAGGTTTGGATATTTGAAGAGGTCTCTTAATTTTTTCCACAGCTGTATATAGGGAAATTTATAGGGATTGTTTGCAAATATAAGACTACATCCATAATTGTAAAAATATCTAAAACTTCAGAATTTGACATAACTGAAAATAAAAAACAGATTGAAGTTCTGTACTTAAAGATCATGATGAAACGACTTGGAAGCACAGAGAGGAAAAGGAATGAGAAAGCTTCACTTTGGCATGAGGAGGATTTTCACATAAATAACACGCATTTCTGGCCAGCCCTGCTTTGGCAGTCTAGTAGGATCAGAATACTGTGTATCTCATACCAGTGAGGTACTAACCTGAGCTCCATCCCTCAGTTTGAGGATGCACTCCATAGTGTTTATGGTGATGACTACAGGCTCTGAGCCCAGCTTGGTCCATGGTACGTGGATACGCAGCTCATGTATATGACCACTCATGAACGTGAAAGGCAGCATCAACTCCTATGAACACAAAAACATAAAACATGGAAATGCCAGAAATATGATGTATTCATAACTGTATATTTAGAATACTTTATGGAGTTTCACATCTGCAATGAAGACACAAGAGTTTTATGGTTTCAAAAAATTTGGAATATCATTTGTATATAGTTAGTTCAAGACAATAACTCTAATTAAATCAACTGTTAGATCACATATTTATCAGAATTTTATCAAAATCTGTAAGGATTTCTGAATTTTTTGCATCTGAAAACAAGTCCCAGGAAGACACAACTGCCTGCACGCAGGCTTCACATGCTTCTCTAAAACAAAAAAATAATAATAACCAAATATATTTCTCAAGAAAAGCTGTCATGGATTTATAACATTTCTATATTATTTTTAAAACATCACAATAAGAAGACGATCTAATTACACATTTTTAAGTAAAGAGTAAAGGGGTGCTTTCCACATTCAATGCAAAAAAGCAAAGACAAAAGAGGACAAGGTGCCAAGATTTTGACATATTGTTACAGATCAAAATCCTAACACAATTCTCACTGTCAGTTAACTTAAAGCTGCTTCCAATAAGAACTTTCATCACATTCTCTGTTGGGTTAGATAGTGTTTTGGTCTGCTCTTCAGAAGCAGTCAGAAACCACTCAGGAGAATTTTTTTAAACTCATGGCAGATTGATTTAATCCAGATATTACAAGTGTAAAAAAGAGCACTATGTCAAAATATCACTGCAGCGCAAAATATGTCCAAGTAAATCTATCAGACCTCCTCCAAAATGACTTAACAGTGAAGACACTGCATTTGTGCCTAGCTACAAACCACTGCTGTAGTTTATTTCTGTTATAAAGACAAGGCAAAATGTCTTTTCTGTACACAATGTGCGAAATATCTACAGGACTGAATGGAAAAATAGGCTATTGTTATTCCACAGAATTGTATTTATTTACAAAATATATAGTGTACTTATTTTATGCTGAAATTGCATCATCTTTACATGTCAGCTCTTTTTCAATATTACATAGTTATAATGGATGAGAATAATGTTCATTCTGTGTTTCCTCCGTATTAATTTTAAACATATGTACTCATTGTAATTTTATTTAGTTTTATTATTTTCTATAACAAAACTAAGTGTAGTCCAGATGCATTTGAAGCAATAATGACATAATAATTAAAACGACTTGACGTTATAACCTCAACTTCAAACACAACTAATGCTCACACATCAACAGATTGTCCACAGCACCACAACTGCCTTAAAATCATAGAGGAAACACCAGCATTACTGGGCACAGACAGTCCTCCATCCTCATTAATCTTGTCTTTTTCTGTTCTGTGTTTTTCTGTACCTGTTCCAGCACATCCAGCTTCAGATCCAACTTGCTGAGCACCACATCTCCTCCCCAGAGAGAGAGCTGCAGGTCAGATGGCTTGAGATTCTTGATGTATTTGTTCACATAGCTCATCAGGAGCGGTGTGACATAGGACTCCAACATCTTGTCCCTGTCCTGAACACACATTAAATATTGAGCACAACACTTTGATGTACTTCAGTCCTGAGTTTATTTGTACATTACACAGCTTATGTGTTAAAGTGCATGTCGCTGTTAAAGAAAAGGAAGGGAAAGAAAAACGTGCGGCATGTCAAAAATCGCAAGTATTTTGGCAGTGTGCCGTTCAGGTGTGCCAGTAGTACTGTCAATGCTGCCTCTCTAGCTTTTAGGGGCTTAAAATGGGATGCAGTCACAATTAATGCTATTAATTGCACGTGTGCCTGCATAATACTCAGTCTATTGCTTCAGCTTTTTCTTAAATTCCTTTTTTCTAGCTTTATGTTGTTAATACCATGTTAATAAGTTACGAGTAGCGACTTGAGTAGCCTGGAGCTAACTTTACCTTTTAGCAAGCGACCACGGGAAGAAATAACTAACTGCACATTATAACGCATACCAAAGCGAGATAAATATAACTCTATGTTTTATTTTTAGCAGTGTCGTGCACCGTAAGAGTACTGCGGAGTAGTTAGCCAGAGATGCTACTAATACTCACAGCAACAGCAGCAGCAGAGGAAAGAAGCTAAGCTAACTGCTAAACAGAAGTGTCTCTAAGTTCGTTTTAGCATGCTAATCCGTGCGACCACGGGTATAACATAAAGAAAAGATATGCTTACTTGATTCCCGTTTGTCTCCCGAAGCTATTTCCAAACGGCGACGTTTAATAGAACAAATTCATCCCGTTAACTATCGTTAGCCACATCTCTCAACAGCTTCAGTCAAACGTCATCAGTAAACATCAACGCGGCTTCCGTATTGCATCCGTGTTGCATTTAAGTATATAGGAAATTTGCCTTTCACGTTTTTATGCTCATAGAATGCCCAAAATAAATAACAAACGAGGCACTATAAATTCCCCATTATAGCCTTCAGATTGGTTTAAACTGCGACAATGCAAAGAACTGGCTTTCAAAATCACCAAAACAAATCAGTGAGAATGTAAACCAAAAGCCTACATATATTCATGGATTAATTAGGATACAATGGCGTAGTGTCATTTCACTTTTGGAAATGTAAAAGCAACACATAGGCCGTTTTCCAGAGTCAGTTCTGTGCTTGTTTCTTGTCATTGGGCGCCTGTAGTCTCCATACCAAACTCTGCTATTGAGGATTTACAAGACGCACGGGAAGGCATCATGACACGTGATCTTCACACGGTCTTTCGCACGCCCACAGTCCTTATATGGCCGTGGAAGTTCACCTGCGGTGAGACAAGAGTGAGAGAATAAACTTCACACCGGTCAGCCTCCACAGTGCCTTTATGCACTTTTCCTGAAATTATTGAACGTTAATAAAATATAAGCAATGACTTAAATTTATACAGCAAATTAAAGTATTTAAAAGACAACCTTTTCCGTCAGATCTGAAATTGATATAGCCTATAAATGCAGGCCTACAATTAATATATTATCCAGTCATATCCACTAATAATCCTTCTTGTTCTCAAACATTATTGGTCGCTGATTTGACAAACAATAGGATATGAGATGAATCGTTAACCTAAGTTACCGGAGGATAATTTATTTACAGAATGTAGGCTACAGGATAAAACACAGTGGCAAACAATGAACAAAATAAATCAAAGACAATTAACAATGGATAGTCTTCGTCTGTGAAACTGAATTATGGAGCTTTTCCCCATTAAAGGCTTATTTGCGGGTAACTTTCCTTTCTCAAAACGAGGGTCGAAGGACAGAGGGTGTTGTATATTGTACAGATTGTAAAGCCCTTGAGGTGAATTTGTGATTTGTGATATTTGGCTGTATAACTAAAATTGACTTAGCTTGACCTGACTTCATTAATCCTTTTCTTCCGGAATTTATTAGCACAGAGTAAGGTTTTAAACAGATTACGTGTTTTTTTGTTTTTTTTTTGGGGGGGGGGGGGCCGCGGGACACAAAGACAAACAATGTTG
>JAPQRN010000009.1:21860123-21889972 GCA_037367275.1 Coranthus polyacanthus
TGCCTGGGGTTTTCTATGCCCCCCCCCCCCCCCCAACCGAGTGAGTAATTAATACACAATTAGTCATAATATAGCTGTCTTACCTGTGATCTCTGAGATGGTCTTGTCTTCTGAAGGCCTTGTGGCAAATATCACAGGTATACGGCCGCTCGTCCGTGTGGGTCCTCTCGTGGATGAGGAGGTTGTACGACTTGGTGAAATGCCTACCGCAGAACTTGCAAATAAATTCCTTTTTAGTCTTGGACGGGAGCCTGCCCCGGGTGGGCTTTCTGTCCGGGGACAGCTTGCTCAGCTCGGAGATGGTGCCCCCCAGTCCCGTTGCCAACTTCGCCAGATCCGCAGCTTTCGGCGGGTCCTCCTGAGTGGCAGAAAGGGCCAGGTTGGCGAAGTCAAACCTCGGCCTGTCCTTGTGCAGCGACGGCACGCCGTGCGTGACGGCGGCTTGTTTTGGGTGAAAGAGCTGGGCTGCGGTGAAGGGTAACGCTGGGAAGGGAAGCCTGGGGTCCACCAGACCCATCTCCGTGATCGTCGACCGCAGTCCTTGGATGTGCGGGTAGCCTAGAGTCCAGTGGTTCATGTGCATGGTTTGCACCGCGCTGAGGCCGTACAGTCCCTGCAGCTGGTCAGCGGGGAAAGTGTTGACGGCCTGCAGGAAGGAGTAGTTGGTGAGCTGGAGGGCCGGGTGCAGGGGGATCGGAGCGTGGAGGGCTTTGCTCCCCATCTCGGCTCTGCAGAAGACACTGTGATTATCCTGAGGGGGAAAAAATATAACAGAGTGAGTGTTTTATATAAATGCCACCTTAAGATCACAATCTCTGTGGTGACAAAGGCAGGCGAAGCCACCTCTGTCATTCAGTTAATGATCACACCTGTTTGCATAAACACAGCTTCTTTTTTACCTGTGATGCATAAAATATTTTATAGATTAATTTCTGCTAATTAAACATTATAATATTTATCATAAATGATGCATGTCAATAGAAGTGTTTTTATCCCCCAGTAACCACACATTTAAAAAAGCCTCAAACAACCTGCACAAAGCGACCTAATTAAGTAAATTAACTGACCAACTTATAAAGGTGCAGCAGTATTTTTCCCGAAACTACTTTTAAGGACGAGTAAATGAGGGATAATTGTAGCTCCATTATAAACCCATATTTTGCGCAATATATTTTAAAGCCCTTTAGAACGGAGATGATTAAACGTATTTGATAAAGACGAGCATTCATCGAAACTGTAATTAAATTAAGTGGGTGTAAACGTGCTCGTGTGGAAATGATTAGCACAAAGAATTATAAATTCACATCACTCTGAATAAAGCACTAAATCTTATACGAGATCAGTAAAAACACACATCGGTGTTTTTCGCGTTGTAGTTGGTGTTTCGTTGCAAAACAACTGCTCTGTTTGTAGATTTGCAAAGCTTGAAATTCGGCCAGCGGTGATCAAATGTATTATTAAGTACACGAGCATGAGTCAGAGCAAAACACACAAATGCAGGCTATTAACCACAAGAAAGCTGCTTTTATCTTTACTGGAAATGGATGTGCTTTTTATTATTTTTATTTATTTTTTTTACGCTGCAAATAGAAACCAGTTAATTTTATAGACGCTGATAATTTTGCTCATATAGGTCTGTTTTGTTTTACGCCGCATGTTTTGTGTAAGGTGAGTTTTCCTTCGGCTGGAGAACACGGTAGCAAATATCCTTTGGTGGTGGGGGGATTTAACCTACTTTTCCACCCAACGATGTATGCGTTAATTAATTACAAGGTGCTCCATAATGTAGCGCAAATAAAGTGAGCTGACGGTGCAAGAAATGTAAGTGCCTGGCACCAGCGTACGAGGATGACAGGTTATGTTTTCCCACGCAGAAAAGTCCACCATGTAAGCTCGGGACTCGATGGTGAAAGCGGGACTGGCATTTGGCCAGCGGTGCAACGGGAAGCTGAACCACATTCATCTGACCTTTAGAAAAAAAGTTCAGCTTTATGTGTTTTTAGATCGCGTATTCTTAACTTTAGAGCTGTTTTTGACCGATCAGCCTAAATTAAATTTCTTATACTATATTTTAAAACCTGCGAAAACTGACACGTCTTGGAGATTAAGCCATTATTCACACTTGGAGAGGGGTTGGAGAGTGACAGTCTTGCTTACACGGTAGCCGGAGGGCTGGTCGGTTATTTCAGTCAGGTCGTTACTTTGTTTAAAAGAGAGAGAGAGAGAGAGAGAAAAAACTTTCCCCATTGCTTTGCCTTTCACCACCGGGATAGGGTTAATTTTGCACAGGTGCAACATAAATCACCATGCAAGCACTTGTTGTTCTTTGCACATATGTATGTACAACTTTGTTCAACCTGCTCTTCTCTTAATAACCTTTGGACTTGACTTAAACTCTGACAGCAGACTAAGCGCCTTGTCATATTCCTTAAATCCCTGTCAGTTTCTGTTTTTGGCAAAAGGTTTTACGTTTCTATAAGTCGTGACAAGTCTTGGCACACGCAACGGTCACTGCCTGTTTCAGCAATGTTACGTGCTGTGGACAGAGACCAGTGATGTAAAAACATGGGTGAACTATGACCTCCAGCTGGTGATCATCACGAAGCAACGTTCCCCTCCAGTAACAACATTTCGTTTCGTTAATTCTATCGTTTTGCTCACAGTTTTATCTCAGTGCAGTGCAGTGAAAGTTAAGTTTTAATTCAGATACACTTTGAGCAAGTTAGTTGAGTTAGGTTTGCTCCCTCTCTGCAGTAGACTGACAGATACCCTGCCAAACAGAATCTTACCCCAATAAATAGCTGCCAAAGGTCCTGCGGTATGTCAGTAATCCACAGTAACTATAGAGGCGACGAGCTCCAATAAAGCGTCGCTAAAAGTTTTCCAAGTTCCAAGTCCATGAAACTTTCATGTAGTCATGCAGCCAACTCTGATTCCTCAGACCTTTGCAGAGATGTAACAAGTTGTGAAAAGCTGTAGAAAGAAGACGAAGAAGTTTGGAGGAGAGACAGCAGCAGCGTGGGAGTCCCGTCCGGAGCTCGGGCTGGAAGTGTGCTTACGCACCGGTCCTGCACTTTTTAGGGCTCCGGGGCTCTAGAGCGCTCAGCCCGCCCTTCGACACGCCTTCCCCCCTCCTCTGCCATTAACTCCAATGTTCCTCCTCTGTTTATTTGTGTTTGGATAGCAACTAGGGCTCCAGACCTAGTAGAGAAGCGTGTTCGACCCAAGCTGCCTCTGACACCTCTCATATACCATATAGCCAAGGCTGATACCTTCTTTTGGAAACATGTTTGGAAGCAAGAGAGGAAACCCTGATCCCTTTTCCCCAAACTCCACGCTTTTGAAAACGTGCTTTTGGATACTTGAGCAGCTTACAAGATTTTTTTTTTTTTTTTTTGAAACCATAGATCCCATTTACGAAAATGGAGGGCACATGCAAGAGCCACCACATTAAATCATTTTATTTCATTGTGGTAAGAGTTAAAACAATTTTGAGGTTTGTGACGGGGGAAAAAAAAAAAAACAGCAATGGTGAACAAATACAAAATAAACGGTTAACGCCACTCGTAGAGTTAAGACGTGAGCTGCTCGTTTTCTGTTGGGATAATTACCCCCCCCCCCTGAAATCTCATGAAATCCCTTTAATAAACTTGGTTAATGAAAACATCACTCATATTCCCTGGACAAGAGTTTTACCTGTGTTATTTACAACTATTTTACTGAATTCTTATTACACGTGATTTTCTTTGTGCAATAAAATGACCCCGTGCTATGCAACATGCAACATGTGTATGTGTTGAGATCAATCTTCTTCTTTTGTAAATTAGGCAGCCCAGTTTCATTCTAACATGATTATCATTTTTCCATCTCTGACAGTAGACCTATGAAAAGCGACAGGCTATATGAGATTCATTTGACTACTCTTTAATTAGACTGCGGGCTGTGTAGCCAAAGATACCGCTCAATCAAGACAAGATAGCTATAGTTAAATGTTTAATGTGTACCCTTTTGCGCCAAAAGCACAGAGAAGTGACATTACGCACGCAATCAACAGGTTGGTAAGGAACGGAAATGTTTCATTTGTTGAGATTTCCATTCAAATATAAGTCAAACGTTGCGCATAAACTGAATGACATTTGTTGGCATTTAAATCAAAGTTGGGAGGAAAAAAAATCTACAGATGTTTCTGTGATAGATAAACGGACGGGACGCCTCGCATTGGTCCGTTGTTTTTATTCCGTTTATTCACTTCAGCTACTTTTAATAGTCATTGTCGAAAACGAACCGACTTGAGCTGAAGTTTGGTTTTCAACATAAATGTGTAATAACACAGACGTCCAGCGCAGCAGGACTCAGAGGGTTTTGCAGTTGCTGCTGCGGTTCTGTCTCTGTTGGTTTGCAGAATGCAGGTCTGCAGCGCCGCCTATTGGGCCTTTGTGTAAACGACAAGCTGAGTCCTTCATACAAGTGTCTGAAGGTACGACTCTGACAGAACAGCATGTGAGAGTCAACTCACTCGAACTCGTTTTCTGTCCACATCGCAAAAAAAAAAAAAAAATTAAATAAATGTTTTATTACAAGTATTATAATTATATCAATGTGGTGAATTGATTCGTGCTACAAAACATTCGATCTTTTCGATAGATAGGCTTGAAGTCATTTAATCTACTTGACGAGAAACAAACACAGTTAAACATATTTTATTACAGCGGCGTACGAGTGAAGATTTTGCCTTTTCGTTTGAGTCTTTAAACTAAATAATAAAACGAGGGCCAAGGAGCGCACGGCTCTCGGTTCATTATGTGAGAGATAACAAGCAAAGTAGTTGTCTAATTCGTTTAGTCGACCCAAGAGCTCATGCAGCCTAATTTTCGTTTTCTTTGAGCTGCAGAACATTTTCTGCACACACCATGCTTGTGGTTTTCATTCGGTTTCATATCACAGAGGCCTCTATTTTCACTGTCAAAACACTGAACAATTGGAAGAGATTAGATGACACATAAACCCGAACATTTTTACATTATAGATGATGGCATTTTTCCAACGTATCCATACCACTTTAGAAATTTGTAATTATGTAAGCTGTGGTTATCTTTGTTCCTGAGGCAGAATTAATGAAGACAGCTAGTAGAATTTCTGATAGATATCTGCGCTGGACGGCTCTGAAATATAATAACATTTCCATTTATCAGTGTAATCCATAGAGCAGAAATGCATTTAAACCTCGCAAAAAATGTAAAGTATTTTTTCGAGGAAATTATCGACTTCCTGTAGTAGCCGATTTTTTTTTCAGTTTACTTTCTAAGCTCAAAGCAAAAACACATTTTCTCTTCCCAAACACCCACACTGAAATAGGCTAATATTGTTCCATTCTTGTATTATATCGACTTATACAATTTCTGCGGCGCTCCAGATATTTCATAGTGAAATTATTTTACTTCATGATCTTACGATGCTTTTATTTTATTTATTTTTCTTTAGTAATATTCAGACAGAGAATGATGCTGACACCGGTGACTGTGTTGTACTTTTCTTGTGTGTGAATCTCTGTAATAAACATTACTTCTATCTACTAAAATATGACTCCTGTATTTAAAAAAAGAACTTTATTGCGGCCGAGAACACAGTGGCATTTAATCTCTTATGAAGCCGTTTTTAATGTTTCTTATATCAAATTTTGTAGGTGGCCTCTTTTTTTTTTTACAGTCCTGCCTCACAATCTGCGCTATAGTATTACTTTATTCTTTATAGTTGGGCTAACGTCAGAGCCAGAGAGTTAATGCTTTGCCCTTTGGCCCTGCCTTGAGTCCCCTGCAGCCGCCATCATTCTCTATGATAATCTGACTCCCACAGAGTATCAGTGTTGCGGCTCAGTGCAGCTGCCAAGCCTGTAATGGCCGACACTCCTCTTCCAATAACACTGAGTGACAGAAGAGAAGACTAGCAGGGATTATTAATAAACAGCAACAGAGCTCTTGTGAATTTGCACTAAAGACCGAGGGACAGAACTTGACTTTAAATTTCCCGTGAATGTCAAATCATGACCGTTTCCTGAATGAGACTTAATCTAATCTTCTTTAAAGCATTGTTGTTGTTGTTGTTGTGTAATATGACATCTTAGCTGGAGATCTTAAAGTCAAATGAACATATATGTGAGTGTTATTTCAGCTTTTTTTTGTTAACCACTATGATTTATAATAAACCCCACCTGGTGATATTTATGCTATGTCCATATTGTATGTTGTTCTGAAAATGAGAAATAACATTAACATAAAAGAAACAAAATCAATAGACCTGCGTAAGTTAGAATGTGTGTTATATACAGTACATTATCTGCTTTTTATTCAGTGATCTGATTCTGTTAAAGCGTTTAGTCTTTCAGATTCCCAGCTCCTCAGACCTGCGTGATAGCTACACTATTCCCTTCCTGTATTTTGACCATTCTATGCTGTCATATGGCGTCATCTCATATTCAGATCCTTACCTCTGCCGTACTCAGTCACTCACAGAGAGACCTTGAGGGAGAACGTGGAGCTGCCGGCTTGTTGTGGGTCTGTTTGGCTCTGTGTCTCTATGCGTAGTGGCAGACAGGATGTCAGGTCCATACAAGTGAGAGCAGGCGAACCTGTCACTGTTACCTATCTGCTGTGGTTTCAAAGCCCCCACATCCCCACCTACACGCTCACTCATCCTGTCCCAGCAGCAGCAGCTCTCAGAATGGGTGTTTTTCACTCAAAGACCCCCTAGTCATATTTTCCTCCACATCAGACTCTTGCACATGAAATGGTGCACTTCTCAAAAATGGGGTTATGCCTCATACACGGGTTATTGTTGTGTAAAAGATGAAACAGAAATGTGTAGCTTTTGTTGTAGTAGTTGTTTTTCTTAGTTTTCTGTTTTTGATGAAAATGTGATAAACAGCAGTGTATGGCTGATAATATTACCCCCAAATGTAATTAACAAAAAGCAGTCAAAATAATTATTGAGCAAATAACAACACTAATTTAGATTTAATAGGAAAAAATAGTAACATATATATATATATATGTATACACATACATAAAACGTGTCTGCTATAACTGTTAATTGAAGCCTTTTTTATTTACATTGATTCACAGAACTGGTTTGGTTTTGGTGTATTAGCTATCACATTGCTTATGTTGTCGCAACCACCTTTTTCAAGTGTCTTCAAGTTTTGACAAGTTAATATAGATTAAACCTGTTGTTGATATTTTCACGTAGGAGCCACAGATGATCTCATATTGAAAAAAGTCAACATTTACAGTCCTTAAAATGCTTAAAAAGTTTTTTTGGGCAAAATCTTAACCAAATTGTTTATGTATTTAAAGCCGTGTCTTTATATAACATCCAAAAAAAGTTCTGGTTGGCTATGTGATGCTGATGTAAGTGCTGACATCAACAGGATCATTTGAAAGATTTGTAACATGTTTGTTAAATAAACAAAACATCAGTCATTGGTAATAAATCAAGTTTAATGTGTTTAATTGAAATTAGTTTAAATTGGACACTTGAAAACAGACAACTAATGCATCCTGTCACACTAGTTTGAAAGAATTAAACATCGACTTTCTTGGACAGAGCAGGACAAAGTGTAATTCAGCTGTGATGACCACATGCTCTGTCCTTTTACTTTATTGTACAAGACTGCCCCCTATTGGTTTGCCTTAAAATTACTATTGTAGCAACATGTTTATGTTTTATCATCATGAGCTGTATCATTCCGTGATGAGTCCATTTGTCCTAGTTTTAAGAGCTGGATGAAGTCAGAATGAGACATTAGTGTCTGTGAAACCAACAGTATCCAGAAATACTTCATGCCTTCACCCTTCATCCCTGAAATTCGACTTCTGTGCTCTAATATGTAAGAAATATTTGCTCTATACTCTTTGAAAGAACTGCATTGTTTCATGCAGAACATTATACATGAGCAAAAACCTACGTGCATGCATGTGTGTGTATGAGCTGGAACGTGGTACTAGCACTGCATATTGTATTTGAAGTACATTCCTCTGGTCTCCTGCATGATCTCTTCTCCATCTGCTGTCCATTGCCACTCTCTTCACTGGTCTCCTGCCATCTGTTTAACAGCGCCCGGCACCTTTGCGTGACCAAACGCCTTCGCTCCCTGCAACATCATCCACTTTGCCAGAGAGGCATAGAGAAGAAAACCGCCATGCTATCGTGCTCCTTCAACCAATAAAACCCACCAGTTAATGCTGCTGAAGCCCAGCACCAAATCCCATTTGTCAGCAAATAGCTTCCTCCCGTTGTCTGTGCCGGCCAGCCGCTTCTGTAGCACTCCCTGCCATTAACATGACATCTTTAGTTATTTGTTGTCTGGTTTGATGGCAAGCAGAAGCAAAAAGCGGTGAAGAGAAGGAGCAAGCAGAGGGATCTGTGTTTAGTCATAAAGTGCATCAATAAATGCCTGATCAGCCACCGGATATCTGTTAAATCATCAGCCAGTTTAGTTGATAGCATGGTAGTCTCAAAGTCAAATGCCAGTGTTTACTGTATGTGCATTATAGGTAATCTAACACTATAGTTTTACATGGCCACATATGTGAGTCTCATGAAGTCAACCAGGAACCAGGAACCTTGCACTGTATTTTTGTACCAAGACTTTTCCACAAGTATTGCGCATGTACGTGCGAAGGCCTAATACCACATTGTCATATTACTGCTGCATTAATGTGTGCACGTTGCATTTTACGGCTGTACGTGTTTAAGTTGGAGCTCAGTACTGCGGGTAATTTAATCTAAAACAAAGCATCATACTCTACAAGGTCATCATATGTTTGTAGCGTCGCTGTCCTGTCACCACGTATCTCTAAAAAGTCAACTTTTTATGTGCTCAGAAAAACAGGCCTGTTTTCAGCTTCGGGACAATGCATTTTCCAGTGAATCCAAGAGGGCTTTTAAGGAGTTTATTTAGCTTAAGAGGAGAATTTTAAACTCAATCCTTAAAGGAACACGTCATCCCTGAGTTCATTACAAATGTTCGAAATCAACACATTTGGAGATACGTGGTTTTCACTGGACAGAAAGGGGATGAAAAACTGTAATCGGAAAAGTAACTAAAGCTGTCAGACAAATGGAGTAAAAAGTACAAGATTTGAGATGAAGTGGAGTAGAAGTATAAAGCTGCATAAGACTGAAATATTCATGTAAATTACAAGTACCTCAAATCTGTACTTAATACAATACTCGGGTAAAAGTTAAATTCTACCACTGGTTTTGATATACAGAAAAGCCGACTGTAACTGTAGTTTTAGGACAAGAAACTGAAAACAAAGAGGAGATACATCACGAGTGAGAGTCTGGAAGGCAGAAACATTCAGTGCAGTGACAGAGTAATGAGAGCAGCATGAAAAAAATGAAAGGAAATGAAATGTGGAGTGACAGCTAGAAAGAAGGGGATGAATTAGTAAAAAAAAAAAAAAAAAGTGGATCAAAAATGGGTGGACTGAAAATGACAAAGAGCTTCAACCTATGCCCCTTCCCAGCCCGTGAGAGCAGTGTGTACGTACTGTATGTGTGGTGGCGTTGGAGGAAGCATGTGTAAAAACCCAGCAGGAGAGCTGGGGCATCCTGCAGGCTCCAGATTTCACTTCCTCCTCTGTTACAATATAGGCAGAGAGGGCCGTATCAAACTGTCTCAAGCATGTTCTCCCTGCTGTAAGGTCACTGCATTTTTGCATTGTTATGTGATCGTCATGAAAAAGGTATTTTCTCAATGCGTGTTCTGAAGGTCTTCACCGCTCAGCTGTGACAGGCGTGACCTTTTTGTTGCCGGGCGGGGATTTTTCTGGACTCAGCTGCTGCGCTGGTGTGAGGGCTGTGCTGGTTTTTAAAAGGTGCCTTTGCCTTATTGCCCTCAACATTGCATCATTTCTGTTCTAACACTTTTCCCTCCAAACTCACAGTTTTTCATGGGAAACCTCTCACGTACTTGTGAATGTATTGTTTCTTCATGTTATTTATGTTTCAGTGTAATGCTTTCGTATTTGTTTTTGGCAGAACAATACACCAGACACTACAAACGACTAAATTCCACCTCTCCGATACTGCTTACAAAAATGTAATAAAGCTGAGAAATGATTGTATAGTATAAATGCTGCTATTATTTCCTCCACCCTCTGCAACCTCTGGGGCGAATTAATACTTAGTAAACAAATAAAAATAGTTTTGACAAATATTAACTTGAATTAAACATATTTAAATCATTTATTCATTTATTTTTAACCCATTTCTGTGGGAAAAAATGTAACAATCTAATAGTGAGTAGAGTTTAATGTGAAAAAGCAAAGAAAAATGATTTATTTTACCACTAGTTTCAATGATTTTGAAATTGCACCTAATTTTGCATTTTACAATTTTACATGTTTTCATTGCGCTACATTTGACTGTCTTAGTTTAATGACTTTTGTTTTTTTTATTTCTCGAAAAAAACATTAAAATAAACTGCAATTATTGAAGTAAATTGAACGGAATTTTACCAGAGATTTAATAAAGATAATAATATCCAGGGACTTGGTAAACCTCAAATAACTTTTGTGGAATATTTATTAAATCTAGCATTTTATACACATACACTGTGATGTTTGTGTATCATAAAAGTGTCAGAAAGAGTTCCTAAGTCTTATGGAACTTCTTCTCGGAGTCACTGAGTGAAAACATTTCCAGTTGGAGGCAGGACGTTATATCTCGAAGCCACTGACACAAGTGTGGAATGTTGCGTGCTGCTGTGTTAGAGCTTTTTTTCTTCTTCTTGTACACTTTTTTGAGCTATATCTTTCTTCTTAGCACACTACACTGCTTTTGTGGGCCCAAAGTATTGGCGCTGTGGCTGCAACTGTACAGCCTGCACTCCCTACTGCTGATCAGCTCCTGCTGGTGAGGTGATGGACAGTAAAACTCTCCCAGCACCTGTTTCCTGGCCATGCTCAAGTGTTGTTAATAGGCTGATGAGAGACGTTAACAAAGTTACTGCAGCGCACTGGAAGGATAAATCAACAGAGCGGCAGAGTGTCTCATCTAGCTTGTCAGAAGTGACATTTTTAAAAGGTCCCAGTGACTGCTGCATCCGTCCTGTACCTGGGGTGAGATGGAAAGATGGAAACAGAGCACGGATTGAGTGATGAAAGCAAGAGATGGGGAGGTTTAACAGTGCTTGAGTGGAGGGAAAACAGGAGGGTTGGACGGATAGAGAGATGAAGAAATGGAGGAATGGCAGAATGGAAGAAGTACAATTTGTTTGAAGAAGCAGTGGAAAGATGAGGAGATAGGTGGGTGGAAAGGGTTGATGTAAGGAGTAGAGGGATGGTGGAACAACTCTAAGAAGTCGTTGATGCAGACTACTAGTCATGATTTAGTGTAATCAGGCCTCCTTGAAAGCTTTTCTCTGATATTGTTGGATGAGGAATGAATAATGCAATGGACCCAGTCATTTTCCCACATCAACAGCAACAACAATAACTTTCATCCTGTGTGATTTCATATAATTTCTTTATTCCCCTGCCTTTTTCTCCCTTTGTGATGTGCCAGACGTATGTGCATTACAAAGAGAGTCAGGAAATGGCTTTCCACTTAAAAAAATGAGAACAGATCTTGACACTGTTACAAGAAGGACCTTTGGCTGTGAAGGACCTTTGGGAGAGCTACTCTGCAGGCAGGCCCTTTTCTTAGATTTTCATATGAGTATAGGACAATCTAATTAAATTTATCCACAAAGGGCGGTGTTTCTTTAGACTATTATCATTATTGTGCCAATGAATCACTGAGATATGGCTATCATAAAAAGTCTGAAAAGGCAATTGTTTTTCTCAGCTGGTATAAATATCGCTCATGGCTTGAATCCAACCTTGTTGCTCTTTGAACTAAAATAACATCATTTTTGAGTGGAGTCATGTGTTATTGATGGATTTCTGCTCCACTGTGGTTAGAATTAATAGCCTGGATTCCTGTTGTATTTAGTGTGTGGACACTTGCATCCACAAACGAAAGCACACACACACACACACACACACACACACACACAAAACACAGAAAAATGCTGTCAGACATTTTAAACTGGCACACTCACTCGTGCTACCACGCACTAAGTAAATGTTAATGTACACAGGTGCAGTCTTTAGGGAGGTTGCTTTTGCGCTCTCATCAGCCACTCGTAATCACTTCCCTTCCAGCCCAGTAAATCACCGTCTTTTACTGATGCATTTATAGGATGCATGTTCACAACTTGTTGCCAGGGAAAAGTTTTGACCACCACCAGGAATATATTATAAGCTTCTGCATCCATACAGCTACACAGTCGATACAGTCATACAGTCAACTCACAGACAGGAAATATTGTTTTATAAATGTCTACTTAGTTTCTGAAATGTATTTGTGCTTTTAATAGGGTTTTAAGCTGTTTACGACATATGGGTGAGAGTGGAGTTATTGGTCAAAGGGGGGCTCCTGGGCGGCTGTGGATATTGGCAGGTTGCACTGTTCCAGCAAGCTGGTCCTGGGGAGGTCCCAATGACCTGTTTTATACCAACACTGGTGCTTTGTCGTAAAACTAGGGGGAAGTCGAGTCACAACTTGAGTATTTGTTTGAAGTGGATGGAAAAAAGTCCTCCTGTGGCAAGACCATGAGAGTGTTGTGCGCTGCTGTGTCTGATGGGAGTGGAAATGCGCAGAAAACCAGGCTACTTTGTCTTTACATAGATGTTAGATTAGTGCCCAGGTTCTGGTAAAATACTCCTAATACCACAGAGGAAAAAGAGCAACATTCCCCTCTTTCTCTTTTGAATGGAAACAGCCTCTTGTCACTATGTTTGAATGCTGTAATTGGACGTTAAGGGGCTCAGAGAGAGAAGTGTGATGTAGTGTTAAAACTCCTCACAAATCACATATTTCTCACCTCTGTGGAGGTTCAAAACCTGGCTCTGGTATTCTCCGGCCCTTCCACTCCTACTGCTGCTGCATCTGAAATTCACACAACACTGTCCTGAACGAGGCAGGTGAAGAAAACCGCCGGCACGGAATGGTGTTTCAGTGGATTTAATATTTCCTAAAAGCCTTGAATTTTACCTGTCACACGTAACAAAAAGTGCATCTCTGCATGTGCAGTGGGTGTCAGAGTGATGGATGGTTTAAGTGTGTTCCAGGATTATGTTTTATGAAAGTTAAAGGGCCCTGGGGTTGGTCTGTGAAGCACATAATCTCAGTCAAAGTGCTAGGCTGGATGAACCAAGGCTTTATTATTAAACACCTATGAGAGGGCCTAGAGCTGGAGGCCCCTGCACATCCAACTTAACACTCTCTGGCGGCTCTCATCACACGTTCTTACCATTTGGGCATGAAATTAAAAAGATTCACAAGAATCAATTTACTACTAAGAATGAAATAGGAACTACGTCGTTATGCATTGATAAATCTGAAAGGGCAATATTTGACACCTTTTATATGTGCTGTCATCTCATTCTTTTATGCTATCTTTCCTTTTTCTAAAGATTCTTTTCACACAGTAACTTTTATCTTTAAGGAGAGAGTATTAAAAATGGTAATACTTTTGGCAATATGTTTCAGATTTGACGGTACATGTGAGAATTGGCTATAAATGATGTAGTATTGATTTCACATGTGGAGCACGAGTACCAGGGCTCAAGCACTGGAAGAGGAAGGGGAATGCAGTCCCTGGGATGTTCATGGAGGGTTGGCTGGAGGCTCTAGGGGCCAGGGGCCCAGTTCCACGGCTCTGGGAGCCGTTAAAAATACTATAAAAGTTCCATATCCACAATTATTCTGACTTTTTAGATTTATAAATCTCAGCTAATGCTCATGGTGGATGTATTACTGGTTTAAACATGGAAATTGATTGCTGCTCCCTTGGTAACAGTGCACATGGTAATTATAAATGAGACCATAAAGGCAACAGATTTTTATAGAATCTGGCACTGTAGATTTGGTAGTACATAGTGACCTGGATGGGTCAGTTTAAAACAGACACAGGCTTTTATTCAATGAATACACATTATGTATTTAAGGCATTCTAAGGTCCTTTATATTTAAGGCAGGTGGTTCCATTTCTTGATAAGATAAGATAAGATAAGATAAGATAAGATAAGATAAGATAAGATAACATAACATAACATAACATAACATAACATAACATAACATAACATAACATAACATAACATAACATAACATCAAGACAGTCTCATTCTTGGTGACACACAGAGAAAAGTTGCTCATGCTGAAGTTCCCTGCTGGAGGGAACAGAGCTTGTGAAGTAGGCTTTGCTGTAAAGCTAAAGTACACCACATGCAACTCCAGCTGGCCTGGACTGGGAAGCTGGAAATGTTTACCATGGTCCACATGGCTAATTTGTGTGTTTTTATTTAGCTGTTGTGTATCTGGGACTTTTGGTTGCGGGGGGAGCAGTATGGAATAGGGGGTGCAGCAACAGTCAACAGATGCTGTCAAAGTGACCGCAGGGAGGAAGCAGAGACAAATGCTCCTCATTACAGCGCTGACTGCAGCCCAGTGGCCCAGTAACCAGCAGAAACCAGCTCCATGTCTATGGCTCTACAGCTGGGGATCAGCTGATCCTCACTGGCTTGACTTACAAGTCAAGTCCTATTCACCTTTTCTTTGCTTCAGCTGAAAATGGATAAGTTGTGACAGTTATTGTTGAACCAACATAGGAGAGATGCTTAAATTCAGAGCTGATGCAGATGCTTTTATAACGTTTACCACTGTAGCAGCTTTTGACTAATGCTCAGATGAAGCTATGATTCCCATTAAGATTTTTAAACAATTTAACTTTCCAGTCATGCCAGGATGTATTGACTGACAGCTCAGGACACTCCCAATTTGGATTTTGCTTACAGTGTAATGAGCTAGACCACATCCGAAATGGTTGGATTTCATTGTCAGTGGAATTCTGCATTGTCTGGACACTGTCCAGTCGCATTGTTCATCTGAGAAGCATAAAGTGATGGAAGAAAATACAGATTTAATTAAGTGCAACCACATGAAGATGCATAACAGACATTTGCAGGCCAAGTTTGGATAACCAGAGATCGGTTCTTTTAGGATTTTCATGATCAGATATCAAAAATCATATTGAAATGACAACTGTAACTTCAGGCTAAGACTCCGTTGTCTTAAATAATATATTTGTCAGTTCAATGAACTGTTTGACTTTTGATCACAAAGACCTCGTGGTTATGGTTTATACATAGTAATCTTATATGACAACAATTTATTGTTGTGTTTGTTGTGTTTTCACAGCTCTACACACCTAAAATGGCTTAAATATCATAAATGACATCTTTTCTTCATCCACTTGGAGCTTAGACCTTAAAACACCAATAGTGCTCCTCAAAAAGATGTTGTTTCCTTTTTCTTCATGTTTCCAGCTGGTTCCTGTTTTCTTTATGATGAATTGGAAGATATTATTTTTCATTATCTCAATTATCTTTTCACTCACACTGTAAGTGTTAGAAGTTCATTCATATGCTTTGTGTTACAGTCCAAAGAAAGTAAGAAAAAACACATTTTCCCCAGCTCCTCACTGACTGAATTAACAGTACAGTGCAGCATGTCCATTGGGGTGATTTAATTGGGTTGTGAAACCAACATGAGCAATGTTCCTGACCCCAATCAGGAGTCAGACAGCGGTACGGAGGTCACCAGGGGTTACATCGGGCCCCTCTGGATGGACAGGCAGGGAACTGTAAACCTGGAAGACCAGGAGCCCGAGCACTGTGTGTTTACCTCGCTGCTTTTACAAGTGATGTCACCACGTTGTAAAAAGATACAGTTCTCTGCGGCCCTAGACTTTTGTTACTATTTGAGAGAATAAACATGGGCTAAGTGCATGGAGGGAGATGGAAGCGAAAGAGTTTGGGGTTGGAGAGTAGGGGGAAGCGGGCTCCTGTGGTGCATGGTGTGTCCAAGCAGTTGAAGTGGGCTGTGGGGATCTGTAACTGTCCAGGTGCTGCGAGCTCAGGCCCAGCCTTCACCAGCTAATCCCCTCTCACTGGTGAAGAGAGAAACTTGCCTATAAATAATCAGACGACCTTCCTTTTTGTGTACTGGACTTCAACGGCAAAAAAAAAAAAACATCATCTGTTAATGATCCTCTTGGGCGCTTCGCCGTGTGTCCACATGTCTTCTCTCTCTTGCTTGTGAAATGAAAGATACTGTGAATCATATCCTCAACTTCAGCATCTGTTCTCAGAAATCACCTTTTGAAAACAGTTTTCATTCCAGCTCCTTGGGAATTCCATAAATATTCAACTTCCACTTCGTATCCCTCCTCTCTTTCTTCCTCTTTACGATTCTGCACCTCTCCACAGGTCTTTGGTATTGCGACAGAAATTCACTTTACATAAGTCAAAGCAGCGGTGTGTGGTGTAAGCGTAGCCGTGTGCGTAAAAGGCAGTGAAACAGCTTGTGTTTTATGTGAGCTCTCCTGGCTTAGGCATCTGGGTGGTTGCTGAGAGTGTCTCAACCTACGGCTCTGGGGGTCCTGGTCTGCACTGTAGTGGTGTAAGTCAATCTAGCAATTCCAGCACAGCTGCAAAGACAAAGTAAGAGAATGTAACAAAATCTAGATATTCATATACTGCAGAAAATAAAAAGAGAATCTTTGTAGAATTTCCCTTTTTTCCTGGGAAGCCAACCAAACAATCGAATGTTGTCACTGTATGTTACTGAAAACCATTAACATGTATAATGTCAACATTTTTCTTTACCAAACTACATTTCATGTAAACATTACTATTTACCTGTATATCGATATACAGGTAAATACAGGGTTTAAACTGACAATGCCGCTTTTCAACTGTGTGTAGGAGACAGAAAATATACATATGCATAGGTTCAATGTGTAAGATTTGTGCCTATTGTGCTTACATGAATTTGCTTTGGCATCTGTTTTGTGCTGGGAGCCGGGCGTTTGCTGATGGTAATGAACTCGCATCTAAGCTAACAACAGTCTTGATTGCCTACATCCATGATAATAGACTGTCACTGAATTTATGCAGTAAACTCGGGTTGTTTTTTCCGTGAAAATCCTTAACAGTTCTTCAAAGCCTCTCTTCTGTTGCTCTACAGCAGCAACAATGTACAACATTAGCTACTGTTAGCTAAGAAATGGAGGGAGCTAACGTCAACAAATGACATGACACGACCAGCTCTCAGCACAACACAGACTTCAAAACAAACTTCTTGTGAGCAGCATGCATGCATGACTCTTGCATACTGAACCTTTAATGATTTTTATGGTTAACTTTACGCAAGGACAGTCTGCAAAGATACGATGAAAAACGACTCACAGTTTAGTAGTATTTAAACCAAATCATGACTTTTTCTAACCCTAACCAAAAATCTTACACGAGTAGGGATTCACGCCAATCTCTTGTGGCAAAGTCCTAGGTTTTGTACATCCACCGTCCACCCCACCTACCTCCTGCCTATTGAAGTAAAAGGCAAAAAAGTACCGGATCCTTCAGTGACAAATTACATTGAGATTACACATACGTGTGGTTTGCAAACACGGTAAAATGGTGAAGTTTTTTTGGACAAATTATATTGACATTATACGTATCTGTGGTTTCTTTCTGGCGATTGGGCTGGGGAAGCACAGCTTTAAAACAGTTTGTGCTGCGCTTCTGTGTAGCCCTGAAACCGCATCTTTCTGTTGACTCTGACAGATGATGTCATATACACGGTCAAATCAGACCACTGGAATAATGCAGTGAGCCTTTATGCATCTCTGGTCATTTTTCTGATGAGACCTCTGCTGTCTTGCTGCCTTGCTTCGTCTCTCGGTTCAAGTGTACTTGTATGGTTCCTTGGCTTGGACTTTTATTAGCTTTTCCCGAGCCTCAAAGAACTTGGCCCGGCCTGGTTCTCCCCGGCACTTTCCCACTAATGAAGTGCATATTCTGCCGGAGCGTTTGGCTAAGACTGGTTCCTTGGCCATCCCTTAATGGGAATTTCCCCTTCTTCCATGCATCCCTGCCTGCCTCGCTCTCTGCCACTGCCACTCTGGTGTGTGTGACTCATGTCCTGAACAGCCAGCCATCAGCCAGGGGACATTTGATTCATAAACCTTCTTACACTTGTTTGCCACTGTTGGACTGGTTGGCTGACTGTCTGGGCAATTGGCTGGCTGACTTGTTAAAGGGCTGACTTATTGCAGGACTGGGTGGCTCAAAATGGGATAAAGGTTTAGGGGCTGAGACACTGACTGACGTTGAGCGGTGGAGTGTGAGAAAAAACTCTTTACAAGTGTGTGCATGTGCGCTTAGCTTACTGTGAATTGGTCTAAGACAAGGAAACATTCATCTACACTTCCATTCAAGGAAGTTATTTTCATTTTCAGTATTGAAGCTGCAGATTAGCCAGCATTTCATTTTCCAAACTCAATCTCAGAATGCTGAAAATAAAACAGCCTTTGATGGATGAATTGATTTCAAACACAACTGCATGCTTCCATACTTATTTTACAACTACTAAAAATTGGATAGACCACCACTGACAGCACCTGCTGCTCCTTAACAGAAAGTAAATTAAACTGTGCCAATTGCTTTTTCTATTCCAGGAGGAGACATTCTGGGTATTCTGGAGTGTCTTAATCACTGGAAAATAATCTTTGTATGTTTTTGTTGCACAGCTCGATGAGGATGAGACAGTCTACATCCTCAAATCAACCTTGAAGGGTCTGTGCTATCTGCATTTTATGAGGAAAATCCACCGGGAGATGAAAGCTGGGAATATACTCTGTGACAGGGAAGGTCATGCGAAACTGGCTGATTCTGGCCTGGCTGGACATTTGACGGTGAGCTTTGATTCCACTGGGCCTTCCACTCTCTAAAAGTCAACATAATAAAATCAGGTCTCCCTTGGAGAATATGGCATATGATGATCATTTCTATCTTCAGTGATTTCACTGCTATTACATTAACCTTTCTGATGCAAAACAAAAGGCTGGACGCAGTATAGACTTTGGAACTGTTTATTCGTACACAGTTTCTGCTTACATTTGATGTCCAAAGAATGCTGTTTGCTGGCAGGCAGCAAAATTTTTACAACCCCTTGTGAGCTTTAATCTTGTCAAAATCTAGCTCTATCTTAAAAAAAAAACCCGCCAGAGCTGCCAAAGAGACAATGTGCTGAGGATAGAAGAGTAGAAGCTACACTCTTCAGGCTGTGCAGTTAATTCCCATTATGAGCGATCGTCATGTTTCCAACAGAAGTTTGTGGTTTGGGCGCTTGCTGCTTACTGAGGACATTTTACTTTTCCCACACTGGTGTATCTTTGCTACCCTCATCTTACTCCTCTCATTTCTCCATAACGATTGGCCAGAGATCCTCTGAGGGGGGTCAGAGAGCAAGTCTGAGCTCCCTGTGGGTGGTTAGTCAGTAGTGAACTCTTTGTGGGTGATAAACAGCATTGTGCCTGAGGGCAGGAGATTTACAGTACTGTGGAAGTTCAATGAGGAAGGAAGATTTTGCAAATGACAGAGAATACAGCACAGTGCACACGCATACAAAGCAGAGTGAGCTCAGAGTAGTGCACACAGTGACAATACAATACAATCATTCAACACTGCTTAAGTGTCCTTGAGCAAAACATTGAATTACCAGCTCTAGTAGTGCTACTCTGCATTTGATCCTGACCTTTGACCTCCCTGTGGAGTGGGCTGTAATTTAAGACCATTTCCTCCTCAGGGACAGATCAAAATAGAAACTTCCAGTGTTATTTAAAATACCAGAGAGAGAAAACATAAAACAATTCATCTTCATCAGGTCTTTCAGACAAGTTTATCCATTAAATAGTTCCACTTTTTAACTAGAGCCGATGACCAGTGCTCGGAGATCCGTCCCTTGGTTTTGAACCAAACAGCTGCAAACAGTCCGGCACTACTGCTGCTACGGCCGGCTGGGTGGTCTGTGGTCTACAGAGCATAAGCGCCCCATTACTTACCTGGCTGCATTGTTTTACTTTTTGGACACTTAACCATTTTTGCTAAGCACTTGATGATTTAAAGAGATCTATAAAAACTGCAGGACCATGACCCTTGAGAACCTGTATTGGCTGGGACTGAGCTGGACTGAAGCATTGGGATGGAGCTATAGGGCGGGTGTTAGGGTTTTCAATTTAGTATGGCTGGAATATATATACTATAGCACAATAAAGCATTTTAAACCTCAGGTTTAACATATGTAACAGTGAAATAATTTAAAAAGAATAAGGGCAAGCGGTGAGAGGGAGAGAAACTCCTTGAATTTATTTTTGTTTGATTTACAGCCAACAAGTCTGCAAAGTTCATCATACCTTTCTCAAGGCTGTGAGGGAGCAGAAAAGGATTGGATAATAGCGTGTAATGGTGATGCATTTCATAGGGTCATCCTTATTCTCGTCCAGGCTCCACTGGCCTATTTGGAGAACTTCTTTTCTCACTGAAGCGCTGAGGATCCTGTTTGATCTTGTTCCCTGTCCTTCGTAAGATGTCATGTCGGAGCCCAAAATGCTCACAAGAAATGTCATCCAAGAAACTGTGAAATGGCAGTTATATTTTTTTTTAGACATACAGTATGTGTCATTTCTATCACTTTGTGATAGAAATGACACATCACAAAGTGATAGAAATGGATATATCCCAAGTAGGTGTGTTCTTATGCTCTTTTTTTAAAAAGAAGAGATTTTTGGTAGGGGGAAAGGCCAATAAAACAGCATTTGAGATGAAATTGTTTATGCCGGGTGGCGGGCGGAAATCGTCTGACTTACACATTGCCTTCTCTCTTTCTTAAGCCACAGTAGAGCTCTATAAAAGCTGTGGTAGGAAGCTAAAAAATGTTTGTGCCAAAGCTTACCCTTCAATTGAATATGACAGTTCTTTTATTCTGGAAGTAATCATTTCATATGTCTAAATTTAGCGGTGTTAAATGGTCAGCAAGGATATGACCTACAGCTTTTATAAGCACGGTTATCCCTGAAGAATGCGACAGACAATGAGCAATCACAACCCCATCAGGCGAAGCAGCATGGGAAAAACTGCCTCACAAAGATACCATGAATAAGTTGAAGTGATAAACAAATGACGGTGATGGAGTTTAAATGTGGCCCTTCTTCATGTGGTCTAAGCGGTCGTACTTGGGGCTTACTGTTCTCTTATATCCATATGCAATCACTGAAACACTCCCAGCATGAGCTTTTTTTTATTAGATCACATAAAGTAAACAGTCTCAGTGAGTGTTTTTGATAAATGCAATTTGCTGCTATGCTCCTTTCCAGGCTGCATCTTGTGTTCAGCCTGTTGTAAGTTAATTTGCCAGATCAACTGAAAAAACAGAGAAATCTAATGGAAAACATTGCCCTGGCATCCACACTGCATACCGGTGGTTGTCTAAAGAATGGGAGTCCTTTAATGTGGTGATTGCATGGTTTCAGTTTGAAATTTAGTTTCCGTAAAAAGAACGCACTTTTCCGTTGTGTTTTTTCTTTTATTTTATTCTTATTTCCTTTCAGTTGTTGCTTATATTATCAGCTTTGTGTTTTTTCCAAGGTACTTACACAAAATCATCACTTACGTGATATGAACTCCTCCTTAAGTAACTTTTTTTTTTGTTTTACCACATTTGATTGTTTCTTCTTAAACCTTGGACAAGGGTGAGAGTGGTAACTCTAGTGGCTGCAGCTGGTTTCATTACATAGTCAGATGTAATTTTTTGGGCATCCATCTGTAGACATAATGTGCATACACTGTGTGTGTGCCTTCTTTGGAAACAGGCTGCTAAGGCACCAGACCTTTCATAACGCCAGCAAACTTCCATGAATAAAGGGAGGGAGCTTTGGGATTCTGGGCAAATGTAAGAAAGTCCTGGAAAAATCAAAGGCGTATGGCACCTGAGGGAGGTGTACTCCCAGCCACAGTTTTCATTTATGGTTAGCTACGTCTGGTTAGGAACTGGGTTTGCCACTACTTCAGCAGTGGCTGCTTCCTCTGTGTTCTTCCCCGCTGTGCTGTAGGCATTTCGAGCTCACTCCTACAGTACAATTTTAGATTCTTTCTCAAAACTCGCCTTTATGCTGTGAACTGCTTCTCACCTTTTTAGGAAGTTTCAATTGTTTCATTCCAGAGCACACCAGAGGGTCTTGATGGCTGCAGTTTTGGCTCCTTTTTTTCCTGCAGGCCTCCATTTCTGGCACAGTTTTCTCCTGCAATACAGCCAGCATCTGCTATGGGGAAAAAACACATCAAGCTGTGAGCCAAACAACAATCCACTCTTTAAAGAAAAAAAAAAAGTTTACAGGGCCCTAGGCAGAGTTATTCTGATATAGGAGAATCATAAAAAAGAGGGAAGTTGTATTGACCTTTAACTCAGTGTACTGTGGACTTACAGAAAGCGTAGTATAGCTCAGACTAAGTTTAACCGCTACCATCTTTCTTAATATAACCATCAAGTGCAGCTGATCATCATAATACCAAAATCACAAGTTGTCATTCTGAGGTATTTTGATGGATCTGCTGAACGAGGGCTTGTACTGTTCAATGTGAAATGATCATGTTATTATATTTTCTTTACCTACTATTAAGATACACACACTGACATTCAGAGGCACACACACACTTCAGCACACACAAGCAAATGTTACATTTCATCATATTCACCAACTCGCTCCAATTGACATGGACACAGAAAGTAGGTTCCCTTATTTTCTCTGGAGCAGGTCGAGGACTTGTGGTGTAGGTCTAAATGTGGGTTATTGTTATTCAAGAGTACGTGCTGGAATATTGGGCGTATCGATTGCTTTTCGCCGCAGGCCCTCTTGGCCAGGCCACAAAAGCCTCTTGCTGCACGCTGCCAGTAGGCCCATTTCTGCTACACTTATTTTTAATACAAGTATTACATGACTTTGCTCTCTCAAGGTTTCAGAGGGGAGGAAATAGCAGATTGAATGTAAACAAGATTAGCTTCCCTCTCGCGCGGCACAGCCAGCTGCTGCTTCCACACTCCGCCGTAAATCTGCCGGGCGGCCTGCGCTGTGTGGAGCGGAGCTGGAAACAGAGATGTCAACTCTGATTCTGTCACTGTCTGGCAGGAAGATGGGATGACCTGTTCTCTCTTCAGTGCAATATGAATGACAGATCTGTGAGCTTTAACTTATTATCCTGCTGCATTCGGAATCCTGACAAGAGATTTCTTGTTGAAACTGTACACAAGATCATTCATTTTTAGCATAATTTGTGTGACATTACTGCAAGCATGTGGTTTGTATCTCCTGTATCACCTCTGTCATGCAGCACTTTGTGCTTTCCTCCTTTGGCTCTGGAGTTTACCAATGCAGGCCTTGGTTCCTTCAGCTCGCTCAGCCATCAAAAACTAAATATAGCAGATTTGTTGCTCTTTCAGAATATATTCCACCTGCCAAAATACACAGGCCCTGCTTTCTTAACCTTGCGCAGTGATCTGTGTATTTGGAGTGGAAATGCAGTGAAAGGAGAAGCCGTGGCGGCTTTAAGGCGAGGTAATGACACTGTCTGCTTGTGTTTTTGGAAGCTGTGAAATCACAACAGGGAGCTCCCCTTAACTGCTTTATTGTAACACCGCGCCATTATTCACATCAGAGAGATATTGATATTAATTCCTTCTTCATCCTATGCTACACTTACATAAGCAGTCTTCATACAAAGTCTTTGCTCATGCTGTAGTCATCCATCTGTGATGGAAGCCTCTGGCTTCGCTCAATTGAAGCAGAATTACAGCAACAATATTTTCTTTTAGGAAGTTAACATCAATAACATTCAAGTGGTATAGTTCATTGAGCTCATACCCATATTCCCTCATTTGTCTTTACCACACTCCTGTATATCTTCAATTTATTATAATATGAGCTATGAAGTCATTGCTACATAAGGAAGGGTAATGATTTATTTTGTTAATTTTGATTTGCAAATGTAAAAAGAGAGGACTAAAGTATGAGTGGTGGTGAATTCTTGTTAGATGCATGTGCTTTTGTCATTTTTAAATAATATTAACAATAAGTCCAAATTCCAATCTCTTCCCTGAGCATTAATCACTAAACCCTCACACACTTAATTTACACCATGCACCTGGTGAGTGGTTGGATGCTGTAGATAGGAATGGGACATCACTTTGCAACATATCACGTTACCTTGACGACTCCAGAACACGCTTCGCAATATTTTGGGTTTGGGAGTTTTTATATTTTAGGCTTTGTACTTTCTTCTTGACCAAGGCACATAATGGACTGACTGCTTGATTTGAAAATCTTCCAAACTCTTGCCTTAGAGAGTGGAGGAGAGGTAACTGTCAAATAAGTTTTATAAAACAGTATCATTAAGCAAAAATTAAAAGAAATGGTTGATGAATGAGTGAAGGGTATAATATAGGGTATGCTTCTATTCCTCTGATTTCATGTGGTTGTTTATGTACCATCTTGAATCTTTGTTAATGTAGAGTTTCTACGTAAATTCAAGCAAACCAGGACACCCAACATTGTTTGTTTACCTTTCTATTAAAGCGGTGGATTGACATCACAGCGCTCTGAACTGCCGGTTATTCCCTCAGACAAAGTCTGCGGACTAATGGAAAGTGTGCATAAAGAGCTCAAAATGCCTGCGTGAGAGCCTTCGTGCACTTGATGTTTTGACAGTGGGACAGCACTAAGCCTTCATGGACTTAGTGGGAACGTATCTCAAAGTCCATGAGTCCAGACATTGGGATTGGGCCTAAATTAAACACTTATATAGTGCTTGGCACGAAAAACAAAATGCTTTATGGTGAAAAGCAATAAAACCCCATTAAAACTTAATTGACCACTGAAAGCTTTAAGTATATTTTTGTGGGACCCAGTGTCTTAAAGCGTAAGAGTTTCTATCAGTGTTGCTTTTCATGCTATAACAACTGGTTTCACTCCTTTACAAGATAGATGAACAACAGCGAGCAATACTGTACTTGACTCTAAGCAGAATTCAAGCTCTCCTCTAATGCTTGGAGTATAATCAGATGAAAATGTCGAAGAGAATCTGCTTGATATTTTTAAGAAATGACTACATAGCTCCTTTCCAGATGCTGCAAGTTGTTCTGAGAACTGTAATCAGCCATCAGAGTGTTTGTGCTCTGTCTTTACAGCATGCATGCAGCCTCTAGTGGGGTTCATCAATGGAGGAATGTGACTGACATCACAAGGCTTTCAGAAACGAACACTTTATCTTTCATTTCAACACTTTAATCTTACACATACAAATAATGTCACTATGGCATCTGTTGTTGATTGCTCGCCTATCAGCTTCATTTTACACACGTTAGGACATTCTCACCAAGTACGCAGTAATGCCAACATGTTTCATTACTTCTGCAAAAATGTCACAATTTTTGTAGATGCATTACATTAAAAACTCATGAAAAGTGGCTTAACAGTAATAAAGATTTATACCATAATTCTGCATGTTGGTCTAGTCACAGGGACCATATTCTTTTGACACCAGACAATGGGTTACAGTATGAATGCACGGCGTTGATTTGAGATTTGACATTCTGTCATCAAGCTGTTTTTAAAATAAGTACTCGTGTTCTAGTTTACAGCCACAGACATAATATGTGCAATATAGAATGGATATAAATAGATATAGGAACCTGAGTCACACTAAGCTGTGATCATGTGCCACTCCATGCGGTGAATGTGCTGGTTCTCATTCTTACCAGCTGATTTCAATGATCACTTTCTCTTCTTTCCTTTTCTCTAATCAGTGAAATCAGCTGATAAAGCCTTTTGTTGGAATGAAAATCTGCACAACAACCTCCATGGCACACAAATGCCTCTCGTTACATAAACCAAAAGTCCCTGTTTCAAAGGCACATTGATTGCATTTGTTCTTTTCTAGGGGCTTTTTGCACTTTTTTTATTTTTTTTATTGAAAGATGATTGAAATGGCTGTAATGCGTGCCTGTAATAAACTTTGATTTATATAAAAATGTAACTTAACTCCAAAATTTAAATAAACACTGTTATTGCAGCTATCCAGCACTGGGATACATTAGAAAGCTGATGAGATTTAGAAAATGTGTCTGTAATAAAGTTGTTGTTAGTGGCATCACCCAGCACCCTCCCTCCCTTTATCCCCTCTCCCCAGCGTCTCTCTCTGCAGTCACCCACTCTCTCATTCTCAGGCCCCTGAATGTGGGTGTCCCGCCGGGAATTCAAGTAGCACATTGGGTCGGCCACTCAATACCCCCTGTTTAAAGGGATTCATTGCAGACTAATTGGGATAACATGGCTGGAAATGTTGACCTTGGTATTTCTAAACAAGGTTTCAATTAACTTGTAATAAGGCCAAGCAGCCAGGCCCTAGAAGGATCCTTCGAAAGGAGGAGGAAATGCGAAACATGCCCCAGTTGATGGTTGGCTTTTCCTAACTTTGATTAATCACTCGGAGAGTGCATGAGCAAGTGGGACTGGTAAAATAATTAGGAGGAAAAACACCCTGTTCTTGCCACAGTAGCATTTAGAACAGCTAAAGGTCGAGTTACTGGCAGAGATGTTGAAATTTCTCCTACTTCCACTTTCTAAATAAGCCACATTTTTGTGCTTTAATCAGGAAACATAAAATGAAAAACAATACCTCCACACCTCCTGCACTTACAGATTTGTTGGCCGCTGCAGCTCAGAGTTTGCATAATGAAATCATGTTCATTTGAAGTGGGAGTCTAAAGAATTTGAAAATGTATTATGTCTTAACCTTGTGTTTCCCACTGAGGAAAACCTTATTTAAAACATGATTGTGTTTCTTTCAGTATTAGAGTGTGGTGCTTCCCCATATTTTTATGTAACACAAGCAGAGAACATCCAGCTGGTGCACTCTCTTGTCCAAGGTGCGACTGCAATCTTGTACAATCCAAACACATAGAATTGCAGATATTATGTTTGATCTGCTTTTAATAATGACGTGTCCCTAACAATCTGCCTTTAATTTTTTTTAAACAAAAGCCTCCTTAAACCACATGCTAAACTGGCTCCGACTTACAGAACTGATACTTTGAGGAAGTTTATTATTTCACATTATATTGTGTACAGGCTCTTAGATGTTGGTGCCAGTAGCCCTGATCCAGCAGGCTGAAATGGAGGCTGCCAGAGTTTCAGATTTGGTACAGGAACTGAACTGAGCCACCTGATGAGAGACAGAGTGGATTTCTGGCCTTTTCCCGCTGCTGACTCAGCACTTCTACGCTGTTCATCAGGTCATTTGGAGCCACAGGACACTAAGTGACCTGCGTTGAATTATTGTTAATTCAGAAAGCGGCAGTGGAGCGCATATCTGTGGGCTGCTCCGCTGACAGGAAGACACGAAGAAGACGGGATGAGGAGATGGACTCAGCAGATTAAACTAAGACTCAATGAAAGTGGACGGCGAATTCTCCCTCCCTTTCATGTTGCTGCGGTATCATCAGGTTGACAGTTTTGTGTGTTTGGCTTCCTCTTCTTCTTATTCTCTGCCTTCCTCCTCCTCAACTTCCTCCCTAATTCTTCTTTCCCGCTATTTCGAATGATCATGATTCCAAAGAATGTCTTTCTGCAAGTGTTTAACACACTGGTCTTTGAAGCATGGTCCAAGTGGCTGCTTTGTCTGTGCTTTGTTGTTTCAAAATGCTAGCTGTATTAAATCACCTCCCAGTCCCGGATTGTGTGCTTCATCTTCTCCACAACTGCATTTACATTCTCCAGCAGGAAGTCCTGTTCTGCACTGCTGAGGCTGTCAGGGGACTTGGCATATTTATACAGGTTTTTAATGCAATTCTAATAGCACCGTGACACTTTAAATACTGATTTTTGTTGCCTTTGGAGCAGTTTCCCTCAGCATATATCATCACAGTGGAGACAGGAGCTGAATGAAAGAGAGCGGGTTGCTTCTTTGTCACTTCCAATAACTGGTAACATACTTTCTCTTTCTCCCTCCTGTTTAATCTAAGCCTAAACACATGTTGCCAAGTGGGAGATGACGGAAAAGACCTGTGGATGATTTGCTGAAAGATGGTCTTGATGCAAACAAAACTATATTAACTTTATATACATACTCTGGATTTGGGGTGTTTTAAGAGTTCAACGCAAGACCAGAAAACAAACCAATGTTTAAGGGAATCAAGCATAGGTTGCGGAGGATAATGTCTCTCGCGAGAAACATGTCCATAGCTCAGTTTAACAACGCAATTAACTCTGCATTCATGACAAGCACGGTGGCTCGTGTTTGCTTTTTATTCCCAAACATTTGCATTTAATTCTTTTTACAGACAGTCTTATGAAGAGACTGTGAAATGATGGAAGGATTGTAGAGGACGTGCAGTAAACCCGGGCAGAGGAAACACACCTTGCTTTTATAGCCGGGGCATAAACAGTAGTTTATGGTAGGAGTTTTACTGTCATATTGCATAAGCAGGCCCCCTTTCAAAAAGAGGCTAAACTCTGGCTCAAGTAGATGCTCTTGAAATGTTTGGATCTTTTACTCCTACACATGAATGAATTAGACGTAGGGTAAAGGTGCTTTGGAAGCACTACTCAACAAGGATTAGTCCACTACAAACTCCCATATTTAAAAAAAAAAAAAAAAAAAATTCCCACATATTTCTCCCAGTGAAAAATGACTGTGTTTAACAAAATAAGTCCGCTCTATTTCACTTAATTCTTCCAACATCTTCTTTATGTCTTTTTACTGGATGCCAGAGAAAGAAATGCCTCAGTGTTTGTATGAAGGCGTTTTTTTTTTTTTTTTTTTTTTTTAACCAAACCCACCCTCTCACTTAATTTTGTTCATCGTGGAAGGAAAGCAAGAGGGTTGGTACCGATAACTATCTAAACTTTAAAGAAAGCTCCCCACCAACTGCCAGTTCTGAGAAAGATGAGCCGCTCTTATCAGCTCCCTCAGCGCACAGCCTTCACCTCTGCCTTATACAGACTGGTATCTGCCTTTTGTCAAACAGCTACCCTAATTTTATGGCTTTACCACCCTTTGTGTGCGTCTCTTCACCTGTGATAGCGTTCAAAGGTGCATCCACCCAAAGATAACAGTTTACAGTAGTTAATTGGTGATTAAACGGCAAGATGTCCTTGTAAAATGTCGCTACCTGTGTTGTGGCGTTCAAAAAAAGTTTTTAAAGACGTAAAGAATTTCATTGGGTTTTAAAATCGCCATTTGTTTGTTTTAATGGAGTTTATAAGCTTGTCGAAAATTCTGCAACAAACTGTTAAAATTGATACTGACGGGACATTTTGGACTTCTTCCAGGCGTAAACATGAGGATATTTTGAGTTTGAGCAAAATCTTAGAACTTACTTTCTCAACTTCTCTTCAACTTTCTTTTGAGTGGACGACGGTGACATGATACTAATCTCTTCTTCCAGACCAGGTCTCTCTCCTGCTGTCACTTTCGGAGGATTTTACACCAGGAACAGGTCTGCCAGTGTGAGATTTGCAGCCACCCCAGCCTCAGCCAAAGCTCTAAACCCATGTAATTACATTTTAAGCAGCATTGGCTGGTTGAAATACCTCGAGTAATTAGTTTTGTTTTTCCACTCTTCCTATAATCTTCTCCTTTTGTGTGAGGGTTTGGACCATGAGCTTCAGAGGGAAACAGAACAAGTCGGTAGGTAATATGGAATGAATTTTAAAAAATCTGACGTAGTTGGATGTAAGAATAGAATGACCCCCTCCATTCTCCAAACCGCCCATCCACACACACACACACACACACACACACACACACACACACACACACACACACACACACACACACACACACACA
>JAPQRN010000009.1:21898583-21910318 GCA_037367275.1 Coranthus polyacanthus
ACACACACACACACACACACACACACACACACACACACACACACACACACACACACACACACACACACACACTTGCACAGACCACCTGAAATGTGTTTTGGGGCTTGTTTCCTTTGATTAGGAGTGTTATGAGAGTGCTGCACAAATATAAAAGCTGTCCAGACGGTTTTATAGTGTTTATTTGTGGTACCACCTGTGTTTCCATAAAAAGAATGTGCTTGTGATGGTGATGAGGAACATAAGAGTATAAAGTAAGTACAGTCTGTGCCGTGCTACACATTTGACTGGCTAGCCAAGAACCAAAAACATGCCTGTGAAGTGCATCTTAATCTGTTCTTGCTTCGAAAAGACCAGCAAATCCTCAACTTGGCCTGGGTTTTAATTTGTTAGAAATCTCCAAGGCGCAGTTGTCACTGGGCTTTCAGAAGGTCCTCTAAACCCCCCCCCCTCCTCTGCCTGTCCTCCTCCTCGTTTCTTCCCTTCTCCTCATCTCTCCCTTCTCTGTCAAATATTTATAGCTGATGGTAGATAAGATTATTTCAGCCTCGGACCTTTCAGTGCCAGCTGCTGCAGACCTTTGCTCACAATAAAGCCTAAGATGCGTTCCAGGCAAGGGGAAGATTGTTTTATTTGGAGCTCATCCTAGGCTTCTATTGATAGGAGGGTTAGGTGCAGAAAAGCAGGACACCATCCACTTTCTTGGCTCAGAGCATCATCACCAGCCATTATCTCGAAATGTTGAGGAATTTACATCCCACTGAAGGATTTCTGCTGTGAGCACAGACAGGGGCAGTGGCGGTGGGCTTTGACCCTGAGTTGATGATGTCTTCAGGATGAAAAGCACAAAGTTTTTTGTGTTAGGTCATAAGGAAGTGCTTTCAACACTTGTCTGTTTGCCAGTTCAGGGGTCTCACACATTGCAATCCTTGCACATAATTTACTTCATTCTTGACTGCCAGAGTTTTTTTTTTTTTAAAAAAACATACAGATGGGTGACAAATTAAAGGAAAATTCTGTGGGAGCGGTCTCTTCCATAGGGACACTTGTGGTTTGATGAGGATGAAAACGATTTGAATCATATGCTGTGGCCTTCGCAGTCACCAGATTTCAACCCAGCTGAACACCTATGTGTAATGACTTGCAGAGTGTATATACAAGCTGATGACAGTATGTTTAAGGGTATTTGTAGAACGATATGATTAATATTTTATCCTGGATACTTCACGTTTTTGCTGCTTGTAATAAATTATTTATCAAGGCTGTAAACATCAGTACATGAGCTGATGAGCTGTTTGTCTACATTAGAGTTTTTAAAACAGGAAGCCTTATTATAGGCTTAGACATGAAGCTGGACACAATTTAAATATTTTTACTTTATACATGCACATTTGTCAGTGTGAATCCGAGTCAGTGTCTCTCTATGTAAGACATAAATCAGTATGATGAAATGCCAGGGCTAATCCAGCTGAACACACTACAACCTGTCATAGTTGGACCATGAATGGCCTCCTAGCCAGTCAGCTCATGAGTGGAAAATTAATCTTGTTTAATAAAATAGAACGCCATCTGGACTTTGCAGTCAAAATTGTTACAATATGTGAAAGTCGTCCCAAAAAAGTTTTATTAACCTCAAGCAACCCTGGAATTTCTGCGGCTGCACAAACAGTTTGGAAGCAGATACGGAGGCAGATGCACAGAAAAGAAAATGATAGTGGCGCTTTATCAAAATGTCTTACAGCTGTGAACAAAAAGCGGTAAAACTTGGACATCAAATAAATTATATGCATCTCCAGCACAGTCAGCACAGTCATTTCTAATCATATCTAACAATTTTATCACACATTTATTTAGTTGTCCTTAACTACAGTTCATCCAGATAATAACTGTATGTATCTGCAAGTTCAGAAGCAATATGAGGCAATACATGGGTGTTGATGTTGTCAGTCTTATCAGCTGTGCAGGGCTGTCTGCCCAGTGAGATGGCACTTGCATGTACACAAAAGGGTTCATGATTGTACATTTTGTTTTAGTGGCAGCTGAAAATCCACTGAGTGGATTAGACAGACTTTGTCCCATGTTTTCCATATTATCTGCTGTGTCTCCTTCTTTATTGTTGACATGTTTAGAAGGGGAAACAACACCAGTGGTGCCCTCTAATGGTGAATTAGACCAATAAACATGAAGCAGTAGGTTGTTATCAGAGCTACTGTCTATTGATTTCTTGAAGTGACTTTGAACCTCTTTTTCACTCTTGCTTCCCGATTAAGAGACTCTCACACTGTTCGTATCTTTAACACATTTCTTTATCAGTGTGTTTAGATTAGCCCTAATGAAAGAACAATTGTACTATTCCCAGAAGGACCAACAATAAAGACTTAATGGTGTCTCTGTTTTAGAGTGTTTAATTGTGTCATTATCAAACAGCATCACCGATATAGTTAATAGATTATTGTGAGTTAAGATCATATACATTTTTACAGTTACATTTCATATTTTATTTGTTTTTTTTTATTTTTAGATATTCTTTGAGCTCTTTTATTGTCTGAAACAGTGGTGACCTGGTGTATTAAATAAAGTGATGCCGTAAATCCAATTGTTTTTTCACTAATTTGTTCAATTCTATACTTTTATGTATCATCATTGTTATTATTTAATCAGACATTTTTAAACTATACCTGCAACAAACAACCAGAACCTTAAAAACTGTGAGAAAATAATGTTCATTTTACAAAAGTGGCTTTTTGGGGGTTTAATCCTTTATCTCTTTAACCCAAAATTCTGATGACAAATGATGATTACACTGCATTTACTTTATATATTCAATGTAGTCCAACAAATTGCCTGTTCTTAAAGAAACACATATACTTCAGTTACTGTGTGCACTGTGTGTAAAACGATATAATGTATATGCCACTTCCTGTGAAAGATTTGCTCTAATGCTGGTGGAGTTTATAATGTCCAAACAGCTTCTCTTCCAGACTGGAGCCAGTCGTTTGCCCTCATTGTTTGCAGTCTGTTGGCTCTTCCTGTCCAGCTTTTTCTCCAGTCTCAACAGACATATGTACGTTTGTGTGAGAGAAAGACTTTTTTATGCTTGTGTCTGTTTCTATGTGCGAGTGTGCCGATGCGCAGATTACACATAGGTAAGTGATATGTATTTAATAAGAAGTGTGGCAGATGGAAATGGACAGATGTATTTTCTCTCAAACAACTGGATCAACAGCTTATGGTATGATGACAGTCATTATGACCTTTCAACGAACACCAGTTGCAAGCATAAAAAAGAGCTGATTGTCAGCAGAGCTGAGCAGCACGTCGTCTCTGCCAGCAGATGCTCGTGATAAGATAATGATAAGGTGTCTATCTGTCGTTCACATCAATGTGTTGACCATGGCATGTCAGTCAACATTTAGTACGTATCGTCGGTGAACAATGGTCCGATACTGATGACGGAACAGCTTAGAGGTCCATTAGAGCAATGAGGCCTACACTCAGGCAAAGTGACAGAGTGATGGACAGAGTGCGGTCAGAATATAAAGTGCACCTGTTTAACTACTCTGGGATGTAGCTGAAGCTATATAATATTGATTATGATGTGATAAGGAAAGGTTGCATGTCAATAAACGGTCACTCCCTAATCCTTTGCATGTCAATGACTGCTGAAGACAAAAAGGTTTTTACCTTTTTGCAGAGCACTTTCACATCCATCTAACATTCATTTTCCAAAATCAATCTTTCATATAAACCGTATTTTCAAAAAGCCCTACCTAAGTTTGTTTACCTTGCGGAGCTGTCTGTGTAAATATGTACTGCTGCTCTTTGTCGTATGTTATCCTTATCCTTCTCCCATCTCTGCCTGTGCCATCACTAACACTCTGCGACTGCCCAGTACAAAGGTGAACTGTTTATTGGTGCCATTCTCCATCTTCTGGAAGCCACAGACTGCTGCATAATGAAGGCGTTACATATGATTTTTTTTTTTTATCTATCTGAGGGTCCTGATAGCTGGCTACCTAGCTTGTTTGGAAATCTCTTATTATCTTTTGAGATAAGGAGACGAATACTGTGAGGCTCAAAGGGTATTAGGATCAGAGCTCACTGACTGTCGCTCAAAAAATGTCCTCTGTCTTAGTGCATTAAGAAACATCAGTTAATGGATGATTGACTCAATGTTTATGATTGTCTCTAAAAAAAACTATAACTAAACTCAAGCTATAGAAACCGTACACTTTTAATACTCCTTGTAATGTTAAAGCCTTTGAAAATACCTGTGGTAGAAGAAGTATTCAAATAATTTTCTTAAGTAAATCTCACCACATTGTGAAAACTAACTAAAATAAAAGTTGTACATTCAAAACCTTAAGTAAAAGCATGTAAGTATTGTAAATGTACATAAAGTATGAAAATGAAAGGTTGAGCTAATTTTAAGTACTTTATAAACTTTCGGGTAGTTTAATCTGCAGCGATGCATCATATTCTATAAACTCATTGTGTTTGTAGCATCGCTGTCCTGTGAGAACCACGTATCTCTAAAAAGTCAACTTGTCATCACTCAGAAAAACAGGTAAAAGTACTTCAACCAAAAGTATTTTAACCGTTGGAAGATTATTTGCTGTAATTTGACCTGCCTCGAGCTTATGTTTTAGTTTGATGTTCATGTTGCACCATTATATTTAAAGGAGCCAGCATTACTTGTAATAGCATGGGGCAAGTGTTTAAATCAATCGGCATCATAATATTTTTAATAGCAGCCATTTAACTTTTTACAGGGTGAAGCTTGAGCACAGCTCGTGCCCATTCAGCTAACAACCTCCGTCTCTCAGTTGTCACGGAGTGTCAGTTCACCCTGAGCCTTTGCTGAGCCTCTGTTTGTGTTCTGGCTAGACATCGTCTATAATGAGCGCTGATTAGTTAACTTGTTTAAATGCCTCTGCTATTTCAGTCTCTGCTGCTCAGGCCCAGCCCCGCTGCCCTCATCATCCACCCACATGGGTGACATTCTTCAGAAGTGTCTGCGCCAGAGTTAGACACTACTGAGCCAAAGTGAGCAGTTACTGAGTTCAAGTTCATGTACATACCACGTCTATTTAATGTTGTATTCAAAATACATTTTCATTTATAGGCTATAGCAAAAAACGTCTTTTGCCAACCCAGCTGCCAGAATAAGATGTTGCTATTGTGCTTTTCGGAAAACTACAGAGACATATAATTTCAATGTTTCTAAAGCAAAAATATGTTTCAAATCACATTTCTACATACGTGTGTATTAGTGCTATAGCATTTTAACCACTTTTCAACAGTGTTCTCAGAAATTACGTTCATATTCAACTACATGTTTTTTTGTCACATTTAGGCAGAAATTTCATTCATATGTAAGTATTTAACAGTTTTCATGTTTGGGTTTATGCACTGAGAGCACTTGGTTAACCATCTTCTCCTAACCCTTTTATTGTGTAAACCTACAAACTTACAGGAAGTGAGATCCAAAGTCCAGTCGCTGGTGGCAAAGTCCTGGATTTTGAAGCCAAAAAAGTTGTGGCTACTAGATTGGCTAAAACACTATACATGTATCAAGAAATGAAACATAGCTTTGCCACAGTGTCGTAATGAATATACTGTACATATTCGTGGTTTGCAGAAATGTGCATTTTTTTTTCTGGTGACTGGGTTGGTTTTGCTCCCCCTTGGCATTAGACATTAGTAATTAAATAAACGCCCATTTTGTTTTGTCCTTCTTGTCCTCCCATTTCCTCTTATTCCCTTTCTATTCAAACAGTCTACAGATGTGAGGAGGTGCAGTTGGGGCTCTATAGTCCCCATGAAGCCTAGCCCTCCTGAAGCCACCTACACAAACTGGACCTTGCCCTCAGCCTGTTATTCTTTCCACTGTGGAGGTGAATAAATGTTGGAAGGACAGGGAGGAGGGCTTGTCTTGGCCCTCCAGTCTGGATCGGTGATGCTGAGTGGTGTTTATTTGTCAGCCTTCACCCTGTCTTTCCTTTCAACCCAGCGGAACCAAAAATGTTAGCGACGGAATCGTCTTGGGATGAAAATCTATTTTTGAAATTAGTGAACTGCTGTTCACCCAGGACTTTTGAAATGGGTCATGTGCTTGCTGGCCTGCCTGAAGTCAAGGTTGTGACCCTCCAGCGTACTTTTTTGCACAGCCCTGATCAGAGTACCGATCTGCAGGTTCCTCTTTAGCCCTTGTAGGATGTGTGATAGCATCCTCGAGGTTTCCAATCTTCACTCACAAAAGCACTAAATCTGATGAATCCAATACGCAGCAACCTGAGGTCATGTTTTCAGCATTACAAGTAGCAGAGAATCTTATCTCCGTGGTTTCTACTGGGTCGAGCTGGAGTGTTTTTCTTGTCTTTTGAGCAACGTGTGCGTATGTGTGTGCCACTGTAGCCACGGTGTTTGCTCGCAGAATGAATAGGTTTATATCTGACGAATGAATGTTCGTGTTGGCCGGTGGAGCGGAGGTGGAGGCGGGGAGGGGGGGTTGCCTCCAGAGGAGCTTTAAGCACACCAAAGATAAAGAGTCAGAAGTGATGGGTTCTCTGTGATGCCCTTTTTTGGGAGGAAATTTAATGGAAGTGGCTACATTGGTAGCAGATGGAGCAGTTTCCTGAATCTCAGTCACGGTAGAAATTTTAGACTGCCCTACACACACATGTACACTCACACACACTCAAACACACACTTATTCCACCCATTAAAATTTGTTCACCAGATTTACAGTACGATAGAGACACAGGGATCGAACAAGGACGTGTTTATTTGTCTGGGACCTTAGGCGCCAAGGGTTCATATTTTTCTGCACTTTTTTCTGTCTTCTCCTTGTCTACCTCTCTTTCTTTCCCTCTGCCTTTCATTTATCCATGTTTTTGTCTCTCGTGCCCTCCTGTCTTGTCTATTTTTCTTTTTGGCAGCCTGTTTACAGGATTCCCACAAACGCCTCGGTGGATCCCCTGGCCGTTGGAGCAGCAGGATGACAAATTTGGTGACTTGTTGAAGAAAGGCTCATGTGAAAAATAGATTATTGCTCAGCTTGTGAAGGCTTAAGTGTGTGTGCATGGATGGGAGCTCCAGTGTGCATCTGCATGGGGATGTGTGCGTATGGATTAGACTACAAGAGAGCTGTAATTTGTCTTTGTGTGTGTGTGGGAGGGTGTGTATGGGTATGTGAGCGGGGTCTGGCTGTGTGGGTGGTTAAGATGAGGGTCGAGTGGTTGAGTGAGATGACAGTAATAAATTCATTCACTTTAGGGCCTGTTGGTTCTATCATCAATCACTTTTATTGATAAAGTGTTTGGCTGACTGAGAGTTGCTGTGACAAACCAACACATCCTACAACAATGGCTAACTGAGCAGTGAGCATCTGTCATGTTGTGATTTATTTGGCCACATAAGAATAACTGATACCACATTTAGATATCCATTACTCCCCTAGAGTCCTCTCTCTCAATCTGAATTAAGGTCTGAGGTTTCAAGTTGACACACAATGCAGTTTACCTTGCCAATGCCAGAAGCCGAAAATAACGTCAGTGTTGTCATTGGAAAAAAGTTTTTTTTAAAAAAACATAATCACATGCAAATTTAGTTTGCTGAGGGCCACAACCATGGGGTTTGTGTAAGTCACGGTAGTGATAAGTGTGGTGCAGTTTCCCCCACTGTAATGCCTTTGTTTACTCTGTGGGAGCAGCCACACCAACACAATCCAGCTCTGAGTATTTGCTGATGAGGATGATTAAGATGGAGAAATTAATCGCAGTGTTTTCCGTGAACTTAAAATCACGGAACAAATCCAAACAAAGAACAAGCAGGGAAGCTGATTCGGTCTGACAGTTTGTGTGGTGTATTGTTGATATTTGAAGTTCTTTGCCCCTGTCTGGAATGCGAATTCCACCGTGTTCAACTCAGAAATGCAGTTTAGTCCCGGTTGATTTTAGCTAATTAAGCCAGACTCCTGAATGTTTTGATGTAAGTCAGTGATTAGAGGGCTTTGAGAGGGTTTTGAAATGAAAGCCAAACACTTGTGCCCCTGTTCCCTCTGTAGTTATGTGCGGATTAGCTTTAGTAAAGGTGCATTTCACAGATCAATATCAGAATTGTGTTCTGTATTCAGTCTCTCTTTTGACAATAGACTTTCTTCTTATTATATCCTTGTGCTACATATATTACTATATTCTGCAACAGAAATGAGTCATGCTGAGTTTGTTCCTCATTACAAAGACTCATACAGTTTAATTCAAAGCAGAACATTCACAGCATTTTTGGGTAAAATCACCTAACATGTGTGGGGAATACTTCCATCAATGGTCAAAACATGGCAGTTAGAGCAGGGTTAGTGTTGCAATAAATAGCCCACACTTAAGACAATTTCTTATCACATTTTTAAGGTGGGCCTCTGTTTTATTGACTGCTGCTTTCAAGCATTTGACCTACAGCCATCAGCACTTCTCTCCCACTTGTTATCTCTCCTTCACTCTCTTGCTCCCTCATTCTTCCACACTCCCTTATCTGTCCTCCACTCTTTTTCTTTCCTTTCCCTCTTCCCTCCTCCATTACCTCTCCCTGTTTCCCCCCCTTTTTTCACTGTTGGGAATGCCAAACTTGTAACCCCGTTGATGACCTCTCAAAGGGGTCATAAATTCACAGATGAGAGATAGTGGGAGAAATACAAAGTGGAATGAAGGGATGGTAGCTGGGCCATTCATCAGGCACTTCAGAACAAATTGTAGCTCTAAATTTCTAAAGATCTAAATGTCAAAGCCTTTTAACCGCCTTAATTGCAAAACTGAAAAAGTGATGATTTAAATAAAAGCGCAGAGGAAGGCAACATAAAATGGTTTTCACTACATAAATATGTGGCAAACAATATGCTCTTATATCATATTTATATTTTATTCATGGAAACCAGCGATGGCAAGTCATTTACTTAAGTAAAAATGGTAATACAGCACTCCAGTACAAGTAAATGTTGTGCTAATGATCTTTGTCAGTGTTTTACTGTTATCAATGATGTTTTGGGATTCTTATTACTGCTGCATTAATGTGTATGTTGCTTTTTTACTGCTGCACATGTTTAAGGTTGAACTCATTTGAACTACTTTCTATACTGTTGGGTAGTTTAATCTACAACAATGCTTCATATTCACATAAGGTCATACATAAGATCATCATGTTTGTAGCATCCTGTGAGGACTGCGTATCTCTAAAGAGCGTTACATGAACTCAGAAAACAGCACTGTTTCCAGCTTTGTAAACACAGCATCCAGCTAATTCGTGAGGGTTTTAAAGAGTTTATTTAGCTTAACACAGAATTGTCCTCTTTCTTAACCCTTCTGTTTATTACAAACATTCAAAATGAATACATTTGTCACCTAAAATGGAAATTCTCAAATGTGTAATTTGCACAGTAATTGAGTAGCATTCCACCACTGATGGCTCCAACATATTTGTTAAATTAGATAAAAGTTAGTAGTGCATTACATGTAAACCACTCAAAAGGAAGGGCACCTTCAAGTCTTGCTGATGTTCTCTCCTCTGATCCACATGGATCTAAACCTCAGCAGATGAACTCACTGAGCCACGCACGTACTGTGAATGATTTGATTGCCTGTAGTGTGTGCTGATATCTTTAGATGGTGTGAAAGTCTGAAAATGCAGACAGGCCCGTACGTAACACAGTGGCAGGCCCGTTCCACACCAAAGTCCACCCTTTGCAGCCCCTATACATCACAACCAAGTGCGTTCCCTGTTTGCTCCCAGATAATGCTATCAGAGCTGATAACTGCCCCTGACCCCCTCCTCACCTCGACCCACTGGCATCCCCCACATGCTGGCCCACTGGCTTTCCAGCCCTTGGCGAGGATCCAGAGGGGTGAATGAGAGAGATGCCTGTCCCCCACACTTGATCCCCATCCATCCCATCCTTTAACCCCCATGTCTGTCTGAGTTGGCCAGACTGCAGCACGGATAGACCACAACATGAAAGCTCATCACTGCCACACCCCGACTCAATCAGCCACTGTTGGCCAGCGAGAATCCCCAGGACACCCTCCATTTCCCCCTCCCCCGGCTTTTCTTGTTTTGATAGCTGCTGATGTCATTCCAGACATTTTTTCACAAATTAGGGGCCTGAAATTACGGGGCCACCTCGCCTCACTTTGCCTCGCCATGTTGTGCCAGCCCGACGGGAGCTTAATCCCCAATATCAAAGTTTGGCTGTTGGCTCAAGCATTACGGGATACAGTGGCCGCTGTCCGAACCCATCCGCCCCCCACCTGGTATTTGAGGTGACAGAAAGTTGAGTCTGAGTTCCAGCAGCTATGGGGAGGTGTAGGCACGGAGAGGGGTTGTTACAAATCACCAAATGATAGGAAAGAGTTTTGGGAGGGCGAGTTAAGGGCAAGGGAGTCTCAGGGATGTCAGTTCTGGCTGGCTGCTTTTTTTGTGGGAGAGACTTATAATGATGGGAGATGATAAGATTACCAAGGGTTAGTGGTAGCTGTAGCAATGATGGGGGTGAAAAGAGGCAAGGATGGGTGATGGGGGGTGTTTGTCATGGGGGAAAGCCCTTAGTTGCTTGGAAACCAGTGGGAAACATTTGTAAATATAGCCATCCTGTATTCTAGATCTTGCAGCTGATAGCAGCCTATTTTTGTGAATGGTATTCAGTGTGGAGAGAAAAAACACATAGACATGTGGTTAACAAAACATAGCTGCAAAAAAGTTTATACTGGACATTTTATTTAGAGCTGGACTTTAGAAAGTACTTTTTAAGTTTAAAGTTTTTAATTCATTCATAAAGTGTGGGTTGACCCCTAATAAATAGCACAATAAAGAAAGGTTCACAGCACACATGCAGGAAGACCAACGACTCCTTGGTCCCCTGAAAGGCTGTAATTGCGGTCATCTTCGATATTGACTTTGTCATTTTTACAGCTCCTCTAGATGGTTCTCATGAGCACCCTGCCAAGAGAGCCTCATTGGAGGCAATGCAGTTAATGGTTTCAGACATTTACTCTCTGTGCCCTGCTACAATGTCAGTGCCAGAACTGCCTGTGTGTATTGCGGCCATGTCTATGTCTGCGTGTGTGTATGTTGGAAATGGCTGCCTCAGTTATTATCAGGGTAATCCTGAAATTGGAGACAGTATTAGAGTTGGGCATGTCATTCAAGGGCGGGATTCCGTCTGTGTATTGACTACCGTCGCTTCCAATTAGACAAAACATTTCCTCAAAGCCCTGCAGATCATGGGGACTAACACACTCCTTTTTGGATGTTCACTACAGACAAACTGGCCGTTACTGGCTAAATGAGATCTCTAGGTAATTCCAAGAATACAGCTTTGTCCTCCCTAACCTCCACACTCCTCCTCCCTGCTCTCTGCTTTTCCCTCCTTTCTCATCCTCACCTTTAGCCCAGGCTGTTGTTTTCTCATGAATCCTCGTGTAATAGGTGTGGATATTATCCTGGTTGGCCCCGTGTCGGGTGACAGTATGCTCAGCTTTGGGCTGTATGAGACTGCAGGCCTGTCACTGCGGCCCCTCTAGACCCGGGTGATGGAGTCATTTGTTTTTGCACATTAATTCAATTCTGTCCCCAGACCAGGGTCGGACACCTGCTTTCCATTGCGGTGAAGAAGTGTGTGTGTCTGTGTGTGTGTGTGTGTGTGTCTGTGTGTGTGTGTGTGTGTGTGTGTGTGTGTGTGTGTGTGTGTG
>JAPQRN010000009.1:21910418-21925198 GCA_037367275.1 Coranthus polyacanthus
CTGTTAAATTCAGAAGCCTTATGATTTGAAGCAAAGTGTGTGTGTCTGTGTGTGTGTGTGTGTGTGTGTGTCTGTGTGTGTGTGTGTGTGTGTGTGTGTGTGTGTGTGTGGTTGGGGTGGGCAGGGGGCTAGCTGGGCCACCTGCCGATGTTATTACAGTAGACCGGCACCTCAACGAACACACCCACACACTCTGACAGCCTCGGACAGTTATTCATGCTTTGTGTTTCTAAAAAATGACACAGAAGTATGTCTGAAAAGACTTAACAGCGAGCACTTAAAAGTAACTGCCATTACATAATTAATTTGAGATATTCATTAAGTTATGTTTGACTTTTCTAAACAAGCTGTCCTGTCTCACACATGTTTGATTAACCTTATAATTCTTCATACAGAGCACATACTCTGTGAAGTGGATAAATTTTAGTGTTATGGTGCGCTGAGGCCGGCTCACTCAGCATTCTGCCAGTTGTAGAAATTCCGTCAGTGATTTCCGCTGGTGGAGGTGAGGAGAGCTCTGGCTCTAACACTGTAACAGTTGGTCTATTGTTAGACCTGCTCACCCATGTGTAGTGTGATGGGCTGTGTGGGCTGGACCAACCCTACAGTACACTGCCCCCCAGTGCTCAACACATCCCTGTGCCAGAAAAATATGACTGAAATCAGATCCACGGTGACCTACTGTTCACTGATTCACTAACTATTTGACAGTCATCACCACAGCCTCATATTTCTCTTTTGCTGCACACACGCAATCAAACACCTAAACACACAGACATGTGATTGTGATTCACACAAAGATGCGCATGAAGAGAAACACACAAACACTCAAACACACATACATGTTAGGTTTTCAGGTATTTAAAGGACTTAACATTGACTTCCATTCATTTTGTAGAGATGTTTCTAAACATCAACATCAATCTTTGATTGATTTTATGTTTTACATTGTGAGGTCCTGCTTTATGTCCCCACAATGTGCATGTATAATCAGGTTAATGCCCCCATGGGCACACACATACATTTGAGGGACTTACATTAATTTTATGGAGACTTACTTAATTCTAACCTTAACCTAACAACACTAGTCTTCCTCGAAAGATTTATACTGTGACCAGCTTTATGTTCCCAGAATGTGAGCTGGGTCCCCACACTGTGACTGTGTAAACAGGTTTACTTCCCCATAACACAAGAAAAACACACAAACACACATACTTTGGGTTTCCATGTGTTTAGGGACATTACACTGACTTACATTAATTACTTGGAGACTTACCCTAACCGCAACATACCTCTTAACCCTCGAATTTAATGATTTATGTCACGGGGACCTTCAATTTGTCCCCATGAGGTTACCGAGTTCCCACAAGTGAGCGTAGAAACTGATTTACGTCCTCATAACATAATAAATACACAGACTACAAACACACACACACAGGCATGCACACACACAGGAGTCACACAGGAATTACACATTAGCATCTATTAGATATGGATCTGCTCATCACCAGTAACCTGCAGCTAGTAATCCAATAGCCAGTCATATGATTGAAATCTGGCAGTGCTTAGCAGCCTGGTCATAAGCTGCCCAGTAGAGCAGTGTGTGTGTGTGTGTGTGTGTGTGTGTGTGTGTGTGTGTGTGTGTGTATATGTCGCCATATTTTTGCATGTGTGTTGCACTGGATAGATCTGTGTTTAGTATTACTGCATATCCAAGTCCAGTGCATGAAATGTCCTGAGGCGAGGCAGAGAAAAAGGTGTGAAATAGAAAGCTGTGTTTCTAATCAGGCCCTCCACAAGTGTAAAATGATGACATTTATGGATCAAGTTTAAGGTTAAACATCCAAACTCATGATGTACTGTGTATACAAAGTAATTCCAGGTTCCTCTGTTGTGTTTGTTTGTAGGGGGGAAGGCACGGATTTTTGTATACCTGTTGTATATCTGCAATCAACAGACAGTTATACAGACACGTAAACTGTGGTAAGCCAAGAGTTATACAGAGTTTTTCCCATTACAAAATACCCCACACAGCTATTCAGTCAAGACTTTACATTAGGGGGCCTAGCCCTATAATCAGTAGCATCAGTGAATTGTGTAGTTTCACAGTCAAGGACACTGTAATTGAAATACATTCGGTCTGTGTTTCTCCACATTCACTTTGAAGCTCGCACGGTATATACCTTTCTCCTCTGACATAAGGTAAATAGGAAACTAAAAGCTGATGTAACGTGTTGCCTGCCCTGCAATCAGCCCACTTACTACTGGGACGGACCCAATCAATGCCTGCCTGTCGGGCTGCCTGCCGCCCAGATGTAGCCTCTGTCTTAAGCCCCTGCTTGTTTAAGAAAGCCCTGTCCTGGAAGTAGGTTTTGCAAACCAAGGCTTCCCCTGGAAATGACCAATTAGGGGGTAATATGGACCTGGTTTCCTCCGTGCCAGTTTGAATTGGTGTGCTGGCGCTATAATGCGATACGATCTGAGAGATACATGGATGGAAGTGGTTTGGAGTAGCATGAAATGGTTCCCCCACCACCACCCCGCAACCCTCTCTCTCCCTCTCCACCCTCCAGGAGTAAATTGGAGTACATAATTACTGCAATACTATGTGAGCCTAATTGATTACTGCTCCCCCTTGGCCATTGGCAGAGGATTGTGTGTCTGAACAAATCTTTAGTGGCCACACATCCAGTTTAGGCTGCGCTGATCTGCCTTGGATGTAATTTCATTCCCCCTATTTCTTTTTTTGACTAGAACATTCTTCCTTTAGTTCAACTTCAACGCAGCAGATGCTGCGACCTCTTGTCCAAACAGAATTGTAGTCAAGCAGAATGCATGACATTTTAAGGATTGTCCATCATGATACAATAAGTCCATGAAATATTCAAACCAAACAGTACAGAATATTGAATTGCATATTTAAAATCAATTTAAATTATTCTGTAACAAATCATGTTACTGGAAATATTCATGGAAATACTGAGAAACTAGTTCAACATTTCTGTACATCTGCACCATATATCAAGGTGTAGTGCAGTGGTAGAATAAGTATTCAGACTGTTTACTTAAGAAAAACTACCAATACAGCAATGTCAAAATATTCCACTACAAGTAAAAGTACCATGTGAAAAATCCAAAGAAGAATTAGCATTAAAATGTAGTTAAAGTATTGAAGTAGAAGTATTGGTTTCATCCCTCTGACTGACCTGGCATCATCTGCATGTTACTGTTGGAGCTGCCGGACATGGATCTAGTTTGAACTACTTCATATCCAGTTTTATAAACAGGGACACCAGATAAATCTGAGGGCTCATCACATGATTAATGGGAGGAAAGAAGAAAAAACAAAGTTCTGATACGCAAATCTGTTTTCAGTTTTTGGACTTTTTCTCTAATCTTTGATTTATGGTGAGATATTGGATGATTTGAACATTTATTGAAATGAAACCATGTGAGAAGTTTAGAGGGGAAAAATCACTATTTGGTGGAGCTGTTAACAACTCATAGAGATCTGAAACGTCTGCCCGACTGCACACTGCAGCCAAGAAGGTTGGAAACCACTGGTATAATCTTTAACAATGCGATGTATTTAAAAAGATTGTCATATTATCCATTGTGTAATATGTTAATTTGAAAAGTAACCAGTAACTAAATGTAGTGGAGTAAAAAGTACAATATTTGCCTCTGAGAGTAGTGTAGTGATGGAGTAGAGGTATAAAGTAGCAGAAAATAGAGTAAAGTACCTCAAATTGTAGTTAAATACAGTACTTGAGTAAAAGTACTTACATTCCACCACTGGTGTACAATATGTTCGTTTTGTACAACTACATGTATGTGTATGTGCATGTGAGTGGAGTAAGGTGGCAGGATGTGGTTTTATCCCCTGCCACCGGTCCTCATAAAGGTGTCAGGCATCTGTTCAGACAGCCGTCCACACCGGCCTCCAGCAGCCCCCTCCACCAGGCCTCAGGCCCAGTGCTAAGGGAATCAAGCTGGTGGCGAAGGCAATGAGGCGAATCTCTCTTACTTACACACACAGTCATGACACGCACACTGATGCATGCATGATTTAATGAGGGCAGAAGTCTGTGCACACTGTACAGATTCACACACACTTGCACACACACACACACTACACATCAGAGGCCAATGGAGCTGCCTTGTCCTTTTGTTACAGGAGGATGAATGCATGGGAGATCTGGGATTTTATCTTTCCCGGAGGTATTTTAAAGAATTGTTTTAGGTGGATTTCTGCAGCTTCCTGTAACCAGCAAAATGTTTGAATCTGTGGACTCAAACACTGACTGTTGTTACCATGACAATGACATCACCAGGCCTGTGCTCTCATCCCTGAAGAAGAGGTGAAAAGAGCTCCACTTTGTGAATCTCATCAACCCAGCTGCATGCAGCCCAGCCAGCCACTACATCCAGACTCAGACCAAAAAGGATTTAGCTCATACCAGTTTAGCTCAACTCAGCCATTTTCAGTCAGACCTGTTCTTCCCAACTCAGCACAGCTTGGGCCAGATTATCTCAGCTCAAGTCAGCTCAGCCCAAAACAAACGCTGTCATCTTACCGTAACTCCTACAGCCTATGGAGAAATGCTCACCCATTAAACCACAGACTGCCTGTTTCAACTAGTGACACTCAACTCAGCTTGATTATTTATCACATTGTGGGACAAGTTTAAAGTTTCAAACTAATCTCACCAATCCAACCAACAAAGCTTCTCCAACCACTTGCTTCGACCACAAATTATGTTTACAAGTGCAATCCCCACAGCTCGGCTGCCTTTTACTTTCTGTCACTCTCAAATAAAACCAAACAGAGTCCAAGCAGCGGAGAATAGTGAGAGCTGCTACATAGTCAGAGTCTTTTCACACCCTGATTGAGTTTCCATTTGAAGTCAGATCCAAGCCGGCTAATGTCCTTTAAATGTTTTTTCCTAAACACGGCAGCAGTAGTCCTCGCCTCGGAGCAAGTTCAAACAGCTGTCGGCAGAACCTTGTTGTTGCACGCAGTTAGGAGAGAAAAAATCCCCTACCCAGGAATGACATTATGATTGACGCTTGTGGCTGCTTTAGGAGATAGGAGAAAATTGAGTTGCAATGTTGATGTAACCAGCCTGCCTTCATAGTTAGCACAGAATGATACCCATGTCTGACCACAGCTGTCAGACTGTTAGGCCTTAAAACTTCTAAAAGGCTCAGTGTGGCCCCTAAAAATGCAAAAGGTAGCGTTTGGTTTGTCTGTCCTGGGCTATTGGGTAAAAGGGACACGGTCCACGCTCAAACATAGTAGGCAACAGTAAAGCACTTTAACGCTGAATGCCAACCCTCGTAAAAAAGGAGCGAGAGTCCATTCTGACCCACTGAAATATGGTGGACTTTGTGGAGGGGACATGCTCCCCCTGTAAATAGCTCATTCTACAGTAATTAATACAAAGCTCTTATTTTCAGGTGATTATATTCAAATGACAACATAATTAGGAATATTATATAAAATTTCTGTAATTATATACCCCTAAATCTTAGACACTGCACCTTTAAATTTATCACAAAGGAACAGAGAGAAGGAACAGAAAAGCTTGATGAGCAGAGAACAAGAATATGCCATGTGGTAGAGCTAATGGTGGAGGGACTAAAGGAGCTTGTATTAAATTAGGAGTGACAAAAGAGGAAAGTAGAAAGATGACACAGAAAAATGACACTGGGGATAAGAGGAGCTGGCAATTTATGTGTAAGAAATAAGGCTGAAAGCTTCCTTTCTACAGAAGAAGACACAATTTCAAAAGTAAAAGAACACGGTCAGGAAGCCAAACAATACAGAAATAGATTGAGCAGCACAGAGTAGGAATTGAGAAGTAGTTGTTCGGATGAGATGGGGTTGGCGACAGTGGTTAGAAATGATGACTTAGAGGAAAATGGACCTTGAAGGACTCTACGAGTCAGCATAGATACGTCGCGAGAACGGCCATGTTATGAACTTGTTTTGGAACATCCCGCTTTAGGAGAGCCAGGGGTCATGACAGGCAGACACGATTACATACGGAGTCATGGAAAAGTCACTGCTGCCTTTCCACGGCCCATTGGACTTATGATGAAGTGATTCTAAATAGCTGCTTTATTTCTGTGGAAGTAATCATCTTGTTCTGGACAGATGGGTTCTCATAGCAGCTCAGACATTTGTCAGAGGACAGCAGAGGTGCGACTGGGAGGCTTTGTCATTTCTTGTTCATGGTTCAGCTATGTGTGCGTGGGGTTGATTAGGCTGTATATTAAGACTTCTCAGGTGCAGTTTTATCCTCCACCACTAGATGTGAGTGTTGTGCCAGCCGTTGCCCAATTCCCCCTCTGCTGCTTTCTATTTGCCCCTGGAATGTGAGGTGCAGTGAGCTATACATTTTCAAATTGACTGTGATTGGCCTTACTTCCTGTATTGGCCTGGCACAAGGTGTGTGTGTTAGACACAGCAGACTGTGAAGTGGGTGTTGCGATTTAAACAACCATTGTACTATAAACCAAATGAAAACGAGAGGAAAAAGTAGAGAATGGGAAAAAGCAGGCCTGTGTGAGTGGGAGAGACAAAGTTGTGGGTGTTGGAGGCGACGGAGAAGGTGGGCTACAATTAGTGAATGATCACAAGGAAAATAGAAAAGGGTGAGTAAGTGGGAAAAACAGAATGAGACCAAACAAGGGTGGGAAACATTTAATCTGTCTTTAAATCATCATGTTACCCTTCCTTTGTACGTGTGTGCCCAAACAGCTGGCACTATAGGCGTTTCCTTACAGCTATGTGGTAAAAGTTCCTATGATACGTTAAATAGAGCGTGTTTGTTTGCACCAGGTGTAAATGACCCATTTAGGCAATCAGTGTGTCCTTACAAGTACTGGATCATGGGACTAGAACATGATTACTTAACCCACCACCTCTCATTAAAGAAAACAGAAATTACCTCATTTTTCAAAAATGCCACCCACATCCGTGCTGTCAAGTCAGTGGCCCACATAATGAAACTGTACAGTTTGGAGCACAATGACTTAATTGTCCTCCTTGATTAGGAAAAGAATTATTGGTGATGATGAGAGACAGCGTGACAAGCAACAGAAGATGTACTTTCCTTGTGCCTTGGGATCGTTCGGGCTTGTTATCCAACAGAGCTCAAGTCTCTGATAAGAAGCTGCCCTCTAGACAGCAGTTTATCAGCTTGTGAGAAATGGACAGTGACAAACTTCAGGGGGTTGACAGTGTGATTGGATTCGTTCAGAAATGTGCTGTCGTCCTCTTCTGCCTCTTCTTCCTCTTCTGTCTGCCACTTTTGCAAGGAAATGAAACACTTTTTCCCCCACTTTTGCAGCCTGCAATTTGTAACTTTTTTTCTTTTGCAGAGGCAGAGCACGTCGTTTTTCTCCTCTTCGCTTTCTAATGACACAATAGCTGTTTACATAGGCTGATCGAGATCAAGCAGCACAATTTTACAGCAGCGGGAGCCTATACGTACAGTCATTCTAGTTTTTCAAGTATGCAAGCAAAAATGAATCATATAATTATAGCTTTGGGAAAAGTCGTTGTAATTGGGACAGATACATTAAGCCAGTGTTTCCCAACTGTTGTTTTTCCGGGGACACACTTTTTCAAATTGACTACCGCGACCCAGTTCACAATAGGTTTGCAATTCATACTGGATTCAATGTTAAAAGTGCAATTATCAGAATAATACAAGCATTCAGTGCTGCTTCTTGCTGAAGTCTTTTTAAGGTTTTTTATTTGGTGACCCAAATAAAATCTCCTGTGACCCAGTCTTAATCAGCACAGGCTTTCCCCACATTATTATTTTGACTGCTTTTTTTTTAATTAAATGCTGTGTGTCTTGAACTCCACAAAAGTCTGAAACAATGCAATTTTAAGAAAAGACTAAACTAAATTTCATCATCAGGCCACTTTCCCTAAAAATAGCCTCTGAAAGAGAGGCTGAATCATTCATCAGTAACACCTGCTGTGTTCCCCCGTCACTTAAGTCAGGTACATCTGCCCAGCACATGTCAGCTCGAATCTGCCCTGATCCTGCTCTGTGCCAGAGTCCATCCTTTGGGATAGGAGGGAGTATCTGGGATCTGGGGCCTATTACATCCAGGTGAGGGATTCTCAGGCCTTCATAAGCATCCCAGGACCTGTTAAAGCCAGTCAGCGCTGCACTGAGCTGACACATACTAAACCTCTGGGGCCTCTGAACGGATTTCCAGCTGGACTGTTTACAGTTATGGGTTTTTCACACACAGGCAGCCATGAGAATGAAGATCCTGTTTTATGGCAGACAGTTTGGGTTATGGCAGAGCTGTTTAATTTGTATTGTATTCCTTTGTTTTATTCCAGGGTTTCTCTGTTTATGTTCCAACGAAGTGAAGTGCAGTTTTGAGTGTGGTTTTCTAGTTACTGGAAGACAAAGTTTGTTTGGAGAGGGTAAAATTAGATTGCACCCAACTGAGAAAGCAAAATGAGGCTGTCAGCAGTCGTGTTGCTGACCATGCTGCAAACAAAAGCAGCATTCAGTGTGGGATTTAAATCACTTTGTTTGATTTCATAAATCTTATTTACAAGCAGCCCTGAGGAGATGTTAGTGTAAGTTTATTTTATACTGAATACATAACTGTGAATGGGACACTAATCTGGGGATTAACACCTTTTGTATATGTGCATTACTTACACACATACATGCACTTTTTCTTTTTTCTTGGCTTATGTTTCTGTGAATGCAGCTGCGTTCGTTTCTGAAGCATTGTGAGCTCTGCAGTGCGTCTGCCCCAGTGGGTCTGAGTCACTATTTGAGGAGCTTGCGCCAAACGGCTGAGGAAATAATGTTGATGTTCCTCCCAGAGCGATTTGGTGGCCTGCCGAACTAACACCTTCTGTACAAAGATAATCTACAGCCTTTGGCAACTCCCACGCAGCCACCATTACACAGCAATCAGCAGAGCTTTACCTCAAAGTCATGTTACCTCCATTGGGATGGCTTGGATCCAGGAACATGAGTCAGAGGAAAGAAGATGGATGGATAGATGGATGTAGAGGAGAGAAAGAAGAGAAAACATTTGGCAGGCATTTGAACATAATTAATCCTTTATATGCAGTATATTCACAAATAGATGTAGTAACTATATGGAGTTAAGGAGCACCTTTTTCCGTCACATTCCTACAAATCCTTTAACTTAACTTCAAACAACTTCCCACTCAGTCTTGGAGCTCTATAGTATATAGCATGTATCATACACAGACAGACAGGTGACAAATTAAAGAAAACACCTGAAAGGAGTGGTCTCTTCCAGGATGACAACACTCACATCCACAAGGCAAGAGGGCTCACTGAATGGTTTGGACTTCACAGTTACCAGATGTCAACCTAATTTTTGGGCCAGCATGTTAGACAGCACTCTCCACCACCATCATCAGAGCACCAAGGGAGGGAATGACACAATAATGGAAGAGTAGAGTTTGATGCCAATGCACATTAACCCTTGTGTTGTCTTTACTTTTGAGATACTCTGGTCTACCTTGGGTCAAAAATGGGTCATTACTGATGGTGGAAGAGTCTGTACTGTGATGCAGAGGTATTGATCTCTTTTGTCCCGCCCCCTTTGATGTGAAGGTGCGACGCGTTTAGTGCGAGAAAATGTTTGATGTTTACAATGTTATGGAACAACATTGTAAACGAGGGGTTTGAAGGTGGTCACATGACGTGTGTGTTCATGTTTGTGTGTGTCCCTGTGTCAATCTGACCTGAAGACCGTATGAAGGATGGAAATGTGTGACGTATAGTAGCATGGGTGCTCAAATTTTTAGCTTTTTTGTACATGTTTATCACAGAAAATAGGCAAAGGCCATTGAGTTTCAGGTAGAAAAAAATTACACTTGTACTCTTTTTCTTTTTGTAAAAATTTGAAACGGGTCAATTTGACCCGAGTGCCATACAAGGGTTAAAGCTGTTCTACGTGGTGGTCCAACACTTTATGCTAGTTTTTTCATTAATTTGTCACCCAGCTGTATCATACACATGCTAAACTCACGATGAGCATCAACTTTGGTTACACAGACATGTCATGGTTACCTTTGCAGATTCTCGACTTTTTCACCATGTAACCCTGCATCAAAACAGCCACGTTAAGTGCCAGCCGAGGAGTTCCACATCATGTAATCAAATCTTACCAGTTACCCCATGTCTACCAACTGTTCATGCAATGGCCACTTGTCTTATTCCCACATTCATTCATGCAACTTTTTTTTTTGGTCTCAGGTTACATTGAGGTCGAGGCCTCATTCGCAATAGAGTCGAGAAAACATCAGGAAACAATAGAACCTAAAGAATAAAAGGACAACAAGAAACGTGAGTAAAGAATAGTGAAAAACAATAGAAGTATCTTCAAGAAGACTTGTGGTGGTTTACTGAGCGCAGAGGATAGAGTAGATGTTTCTTGATGCCCTGTCATCCTTCTCCACCAATACCACCCATGACTTCTCACACATTTCATATAAGGTATATTTATATATATTTATAGGTATATATTTCATATAAGCAGGTTATTCTTATCATAGTTGATCTTGTGGTCTTTGTTCATAAATATAGAAATAAATGGATGGGCACCAATCTTTCAGAGAAAACACACAGAAAAAGTCTACCACTGTGTCTTGCAAGGAAATTCTTTTATGAACCAGCTTAATAGCTTCAATGATGAATGAAGATCAGTGAAGATGGCAGACCTCAATGAAGAAAGTTAAAAATAGTAAGCAGGAGATTTTCCTTTATAAACGCTGTCTCTCATCACAGTCAACAAAAGTCCCAAATGGGCTAAGGGACAAGTACTTCATGAGCTGCTCTTCAAAACAGATCGCTATAAAAGCCAAGGTCAGGGGCATTCTGGATGAGGAATGGCTCTTTATGCTGCTGGGCATGAAAGAGAAACAATGAAGACTGATTTATTGCACAGCAGAGTTTGACTCTGGCGTTAGAAGATATCTTTAAATCTCTTTAAAGCTGAGTTTGCAGACATTTTTGCCTTGATGTCAGAGTTTATTGTATGTAATTATTCAACCCTTATTGTTATATCATTTCAAATGCAGACTTTATCTGGTATATAGCAGCCACATTTACTTTGGTTGAACTTAGAAGGTCAGAGATAAAGAGTAGTGGCTGTGGCTTCAGTCTTTGCAGAGCCACACATTGGTGAGAATAAAAGCTCTCCCTGTGGAGTATGATATACTTCAACAATGGCTGTCATGGTCTAGAAGGTTCCTAGCAAGTGTGACATTCAAGTCCACTTTTCTATTCTCAGTTACTCGCACACACAAATACAGCCGAGGCTGGGCAGAAACCTAATATGTGTCACCAAAATGTCAGCTTTTCAGTTAGAGAAACAGCTTTGTTTTAACATATCAACCATCCATTTTTGGGTTTATATGATGAGACTTGAGGGGCGTTCACAAGCCTGGGGGGTTGTCACATTTTCTGAATCTATACAAGAAAGAGAAATTGGAAGGTTTTCACAGCGTTGAAAAGCTAAACTTATAAACCGCTGCCTTATCACCCTGTCTTGTGAACACACAAAAGTCACAGAGACACACACACTGACTTCACAATTCGCTTTCATCAACAGCTTTCCTTGAGGTCCCTAGGGAGGTGTTGTGGCGAGTGAGACTAAAATTTTCTGACTGGATGAAAACAAGTCTCTAGACAAATCAAGTCACATCAAAAGGGAGGAGAGGAGATTGGGGGAGAGAGAGGTCAGAAGGGAGGTTCAGGGGGGGAGAGGAAGCATGACGAGGAGGAGTATGATGGGAGATATTTGGACGAGGGTGTGGGAGTTATGGAGAGAAGCAGTCAAGGAACTGGAATAGATGCTGAGAAAGTCTGTTGAGTTGAGGAATGGGGCATAAAATAGGCCAGAGTGGTGTAGGAAAAATAGAATCAGGTGAATCTACATTATTATGTTTCCTCTGCTGAAAAAAGTAAACTGTTGCCTCTGATACAGCTAACTGTAGATCACCTTATTTCACACAAACAAAAACAACTAGCCTGAGAAAATCAGGTCAAACAGTGGGATGAGAGAGGAGGAGTAGGAGTACGAGACTAAATTCACTGCAATAAATCCCAAACTGCTTAGTAAATAATATATGGTCATGCTCTGAAGGCTTTTTATAAATGGACAATGAACAACTCTCTTTTCGATGACCCCAAGCTATAAACAATCCTAAATTTGTCTGAGAAACATTTAGTTATTTCTAGGATAAAATTATCAACTCACCAGGCTTCTCTTTTGTGTCTCGAACAACCTAAATGCCTCCCGGCAAGGTGCTGGAAACCTTCCACAGGCGTTAGTTCTGCAGATTTTACCACAACAAACATGTACTCCTGAAAATGTTTTACTGAGCAAAGATTCAAAGACTGATCGACATCTAACTGGTCACGTGTCCACTCTAATTCCGGCAAGGCTGTCAAGTTTTGACAAGTAGGCTACTGTGGTCTGATGAGATGCTCACCACTGAGGTGTGATTTACATGCCCACCTGTGAGCATTACCAAGTCTTTCTATTTTCTCCTGACCTCTCATGGGTCTGCTGCTGACGAAGTGTTTTTGGTTCATTGCAGTAATTACAACTGTGCTGTGCATCAAAATCCCATCAGATCAGTTCTTTTCCTGATATGCTTGAAACAGTGCATGCAGTAAAAGGCATTTTATCCCAAACAGAAACGTAACCTCTTAACTCTGTTTGCATGTCGTCTACTATAAAAATTACTAAAACATGAATTTAGAAGGGCTAGCAGCTATTAGCCCACTCGCTTTTACACTCGAACATAACTGAAGCATTTGTGTAAATCAAACTGAAAGATATACTGAGAGAAAACATCTGAGATCAATTTGATTTTTGGTCTGAAAATATCCACGAGGAATGAAAGTCCAACTATTGGAAAATTAATAATTTAGGCCTGTGTGAGTGTTTTGGACAGTCATTGTACTAATGTGTGTGTTGATAATTATAAGGCAAATTGCCCACAGAATTGTAACGTTATATTAGTTGCATGAAACGTCAGGAAGCATGGCAACAGGTGAACACGCAAAATGTAAAGTCATGCAGGCCTGAAAGCAGACGAATCCATCACCGCCGTCAGTAGTGAAGTGTGTGGTACACAGTCTAATATTCCTGAAGGAGACAGCATCAAAACTTTAATCCCAGCACTTGAAACTGCTGACCAGCTGTTCTGCTCCAGCTCTAACATCTATCATTGCTCTAACTTTCATTATGCAGTTAAGCTTACATGCCTCTTTTTGCCATAGTTTGTTGTATATATAGGCTAAAATCCTATTTATATTTATGAATTTTTGCAAATTCATTTTGAATATTGGAGTAGATTGCTCAGCATTTGGGTGGCAGTAATTTTTATTTGACACAGAGCCAGACATTGCAGTAAAAAATCTCCAAAAGTAGGAATAAATACAGATCAAGGTGTGAAGAAGAAGGGTTATACAATCAGAAAGCTGTGTTGGGAATGTACACAAATCAATGACGATTCTTCTGACATGAGCATCAATATATCATTTTTCACGAGATTAAGCTGCATTTGATTAACCTTTTATTCAGTGTTGATTGATGTGCACATGTTTGCACAGTGAATTGATGACTAATGAATTTCCCCCGTTAACCTATTGTTCATATTTTCACGTAGGAGAAGTAGAACGCCGTCTAAAAAATGGAGTTTCAACCATCACCCAATACATTATAACAAAGTCGTATTATACTGTATGAAAGGTTGTTAGCACAGCACAATCATAACAAGCTTCATATCTGGAACAACTTATCTCTGTGTCCTGAATGTGTCCTCACTATCTCTATCCTGTTGTTTTATAGTGAGTGGGCAGCGTGCAGCAGGGAGTGTGTGTGGGTTTTGGTGGGCAGAGGCTGTTGATGCCACTGTGTATGTAGGCAGACTGAAGTCTTAATAAAACAACATCCACCATAGCTTGTTAAGCATGACTGCCTCTCATCATGATCCTTTCATAATAATGCCCTCTTAGGGTAAATTTACCTCAAAAGGCTGTACTGTTTTAGAAAACGTGTTAAGTTGCTTTTGGCAAACAGTGGACTGTGTTCAGTGACGCTATGTACTTTTTGGCATTTAATAATGTTTATATAGTATTTTATATAAATGTATAACTCCAGAGGAGAAAGAAATGAAAGAAATCCTTTCATTTCATCTAATTTTTCTATTTTATACGTATTTGCTGTATTCTACTGGTTACGTCACGATACATTATGACTGTCATGTTATTAGATTTCAAGTCATAGTATATCACATACTATGTCCTACTGTCATGCCATTTCACGTAAGGTTTTTGGCCTTGAAAAAAAACACAAAGGCAAAGTTTGTAACATAAACAAAAAAATATATATATAGACTCACAATAATAATCCCTCTCAATCATCACTTCTGACCCTCTGTCAGTGTGGGGTGGTGTATTTACCTTTGTACAGTGTATAACTCCACTCTTGTGGGGTTTTGTGAGTCTGTTGCTCTTTAGCCCTTGTATCTCAGCTCCATGGTGAGACAAAAGTCTGTCTCTGCTGTGATGGCCTTCGGTCAAGCCTTTCTTTCTGTGTTTGTGTTTTGTGTTTTGTGTTTGTGTTTTGTGTTTGTGGTGTCTGTGTGTGTGTGTGTGTGTGTGTGTGTGTGTGTGTGTAAATAGACAGAGGGAGATTGAGAGAGAACATGTAGTAGAGTCAAAGCTCCTCCA
>JAPQRN010000009.1:21925298-21950851 GCA_037367275.1 Coranthus polyacanthus
TGTGTGTGTGTGTGTGTGTGTGTAAATAGACAGAGGGAGATTGAGAGAGAACATGTAGTAGAGTCAAAGCTCCTCCATGACATTTGCTTGACAGTCTCAGTGAATGTAGAAGGAAACAGTGAAGTCGTGAAAAATATGCATCCCATGACTTCATGTTTCAGCAGCTCAGCGTGTGAATTTCATAATGTTATAATAACTAATAGAAAGAGTCACCAAATATTAAAATCACAACAATTCAATGCTCTCTTGTATGTGTATTTAGGTAAAGACTGAGTAAGTTTAGAACCACCATTGCAAGACATTTTACTTCCCATGCCATTAAAAAGGCTTGGGACTGGGAATATTTTCTATGTTCCTGACAAAGATTCTTTTTTTTCTTTTTTTTTTATAATTATATGTACACAATAGGCCGAGTAAAGACATCATCTGCAGCAGGGAGTCATTAATCACCCACCTGATGCTATTGAAAATATTTGAAACAAACCTCATAAATTGTTAAAGACAGTGGCAGATCCTTTGATCTACAGTACATGAAGTTTCCCTGGAAACAGACAAAAAACAATTTATGCATATCATTAATTAAACATTTGTTTTTATTGTTTGTGAAAACCAATTAGGAGCATAATTAAACTTCAAAGCCAGACAAATGAACTCATCCTCAACACATTAGCCTCTCCTGCTGCAGTGGAGATGTGCAGGTACAGACACGATGCATCTAGACACAGTGTCTGTGATTTGCAAGAACGATTCCAGGATTTGGTCATGAGTTTCATATGTAAATTAAATTCACCTGATGCATGAAGACGTATTCTCAGATAGGTGCTGCATTTTCCCGTCATACATAATTGATTTTGTCCTGGTTTTGAGATATTATTTCAAGGATTTGTGAGACGCAGCACTCCCATCACGCTGGATTTCCAATAATAGCTGTTTACTTATGCAACCCAATGGCTGATCAAATTCAAATGACGGATGTACAATGGCAACATTTTATGAGGTTTGCACAGCTTGTACAGTAACTCAAACAGTGACGCTGAAAATAAATGTTAAAGTTAAACTAAGATATTTTTAAAGGTTCAATATGGAGGATTCACGCGTGCGTTGGAGTAGATCGTTTGCTGATGTCAGTTAACTCCTGTTCCTCTGCAGCAGCTCACTACCATTACCTTTTCTCAAATAAAAACAAGCTGGGTCTCTAATAATAGCCGGGGGCGACGACATGAACAAATAAAAGCCGATCCTCAAACACAAGCTGGTAAAAAATAATATGTAGAAAGATCTGGAGCCTGTCATGTAATACGCTGCCAGTTAAGCACAATATTCCCTTCTACAAATTTAATATAATATTCAAAAATATGATCCAGCTATTTTCAACACTTTGTTGTTCTAGATCATCATCTGAAGTGTTATTGTCCAGTTTCAGTCGTCATTTGTAGAAACTTACTGACGTGACAGGAGGATGTTCACACAATAAAAGCTCTGTTAAGCAATGAATAGATTCTATCCACTGAAATGTGAGAGGGCTTTTATTTTGAAATAGGTAGGGAAGTGTTGCGTTTGTGGAAAAGCGCATTGCAGTACTTCTAACATCACAAACGGCAGCAGATCAAATTGAGGTTTCGCGTTAATTATGACCATTTCTACTTATTAGACAGAAGGAATTAGAAATAAAGGTCTGCCTCTAATACAAGCCTGGTACCTTCTGCAGCTGAGGGAAATAAAGGTACTTCGAAATACTGTAGTACTTTAATGTTTATGTCTTTTCACTGCTTGAGTTTAATATAAATTCATCAACGAAAATACATTTGGTGAACATATTATATTGTCTCTCCAGGAATACGTATGATCGCTTGATGAGATTTGTATTACTCATCTCCATAGTAGATGAGTCTGAAATAGATCTCACTCACCTCATCTCTCTGCCCTCTCTCTGAGTGTGTCTGGTAATAAAAGTCATCATCTAGCACAGTGAATCTGTGGTCTGACCAACCTAAAGGGATCATCTTTTTTTTCTAGGGCCAGTTCCCCTGCCATATTTTTTTCTTTCAAGTAGCTGAGTGTTTACTGTGAATCTCATAAAATTGTGAGTGGACAGTCTTAAGCTTTGGCTGCTAAATGGAACAAGTGAGGGCAGGTGGGACTTTTCTAAATGCGCTGTGGTTTAAAGCTGTTTGACTACTTGGCAAATATGGTGAAACGGTATGTGTGTCATGATGCTATATGTGTGCAGGGATGTCTCTACTGTGGACAAGAACTGGCTGCTCTCCTCTCCTACTCCACTCCTTTCCTCACATACTCCAGCTGAGTTCAGAGGACTAATGGACAGGGCTCTCACCCTGGATCTCTTCATTATCTTTGGCCTGTTGTCAAACACACTCTCTCTTTCCTTCAGACCATGTACAGCCTCTCAGAAGCTAATTACCAGCCCTATCGTATCATCTTCAATACAGAGGCAAGGAGAAATGATGGCGAAGAAGAGCATGTAAAAATGGAGAGACAGGTGACCTGTCAGAAAGGAGGAAATTAGTGAAAAATACAGTTGAGATGTATGGGAGGGTGTGAGGAAGAGGAATAGGGCGCATTAATTCAAACAAAGAAATTCTGTGAAGGGGGCTGAAATTGAAAAAGAATGTCAGTGACAAAAGACAGTTCGTGACAGAACTGACAATTGATGCTGTCATTGATTTGCAGTGCCACCCACCATCCTGTCTGCTTGGGTGTTTCAATACTTTGCATCCTTACTGTACCTCATTGAATCTACTGCACACACACTTCTTATAAACACACAGCACTTCACCTCTTTCCATAAGCAAATACTGTAGTTGCAAAAGAGTTTGTTCTCATTCTCAATAAGCACATACTTGCTGATGATACATGAATAAAAACAGGAGAACACAAAAAAAAAACAACAGAAAATCACGTTTTCTTTGGAGTTAGAAGTGAATGAATTCATGTGAAGCGTGCAGCAGTAAAGGTTTCATTGTGCAAGAGGCCGTATATAGAAAAAGCAGCGTGGGAGGTTAAATGCAAGCTATGTGTTCAATTTTAACCTCAAACCAAAATAATACATCTTAGGTTAGGTTTCAAAATACTGATGCATCATGGACAGAGGCAGAAGTAAACCTGTGCTGTAGACTCAATGTATGCGTGGGCATGTCATAGCTATCAAGTGCATACCTCTCATATTGCTTGTCTTGTTGGATTAGGCCTATGACACCTGCTGGACAATTGTAAATTCCCACAATCCACTCTGTGCACTGCATCAAGAGCATCTTAACACTGCGATCTTTCTCAGTCCGTGGTACACATAGAGGACATTGTTGCCTCTTTTCAGATGTTTTTGAGAAGTGTTGAGACTGAGATATTGGTGACCTGCAGTTCGCTAAGGCGTTATAAAACAGCTTCATGCGTGGACAGGCAGGGCCAGGCTGCCTGTGCTCTATCTCAGAGAGGTCTTATGTTATTACAGGGATTTTACTTTTAAATATATTTGGGCCTAGGCTGCTGAGAGACCTCCCATGGTGCACTGAGGTGCTCTCCACTCCTCCAAATGTATTTATATACCACTATTATGTAGTTCCCTACATATTTTTGTTCATACAGTGTTTATTTACATTTCTTGTATAGGCACTTGTAGTTAAACATGTATATGCCTGTACATAATGGTCTCAAAATGTATTATTTCCATAGGGGTCAGAATTGTAATTGAGAAGTAACTGTTCTTCAGCTTAAATAGACCTCGAACCTGACTTTTTCACGTTTATCGCTTTGCATTGGTGTAACTCGTGTCACTCTCGGCCTTAGCCGATCTGCCACGGTTCCTTTACTTGCCTGGAGGGGCTGGACTAAACACAGAGAGAGGAGAGTAGTAGGAGACGGAGAAAGAAAACTGAAGGGAGAAGCGCTACTTTTTGAGCTTGGAAGAAAAATCTGTTTTACCCATGTTTGCATTAGCTAAAGCCTTTTGTTCTGTTGTAACTGTTAAAAAATAAGAGTGAGTCTCCCTCTAATAAATTAGGGATTTCACAAGTCAAGAAAAGTCAACAAATATAGCTAACCTGGACGAGGTATTATGCCACCATATTGCTGTAGACAATGCATTGTGCATTGGTGGAAATGTGTGCTGGTTCCCAAAATGGCACAAACGTTTCCAAGAATCCTGAATGGCATTGGTTCAAGAACCAGAACTAATATGGTGGAAAAGGCCCCTGTGTCCTGTCACTCCTTGTAACTTTCTACAGGTATCTCTGGCTGCCCGGTGTTTGTTTGTTGTTTCTCTGTGCTCTTCCTTTCTCTCTCTGCTTTTTACTCACCCCAGTCGAAGCGGATGGTTGCAAAGCCCTGAGTCTGGTTCTGTCTGCGGTTTCCTCTAAAAGGGAGCTTTTTGTTCCCGCTGTCACTAAGTGCTTTCTCAAGGGGGATTTGTTAAGTTTCTCTCTATAATACTGTAAGTTCATGGCCTTACTATGTAAAGTGCCTTAAGATGATTTTTGTTATGATTTGGTGCTACATAAGTAAAACTGAACTGAATTGGACTGGACTGGACTGAAAAATCCTTCCAATCTTATCCCCCAGCCTCGGTTTGCTGCACATTTTAAATGCTGATAGTCGGCTCCAGCAGGAGGCACTTTATTGGGTTTTGCATTTAAAAGGCATCCGTTTCTGATGAAATTTAAGGAAATAGTGTAATTTTGATTAAATATGAAACAATTGCGGATGCTGTGTCGATTTGAAGTCGTTATACAGCAGAGGGATAATTAGCTTGATTCAGGACTGATAATCAAGCTTTTTCTCCCACCACTGTTTCTGTCCTAATTTTCTTGTAGTTTTGGTAATAACTGGTTTTAATTGGAATGATAAAAAACAAAGTTGGAGTGAGCATGTTTAAAGTTTGCAGATGTGCTAAGGAGCTACTTTGTTGTTTTGTTACTATGGTTTTTCTTAGTGACTATAAAAGTTGTTGTATTTTTACACATTACATGCCACATCTTCCGACTCGCGCAACACAATTATTTGCTTTCACTGAGTGTAAAAAGTAACACCTCTTAACACTTTCGAGTCTGTCACACAGACGGAGACGGAGGGAAAGAAACAAAAATAAAAGAAAATGGTGTGAAAACAAAACGTAAAAGAGGTTTGTCTACTGATAGATGGGAACATGGATTAAAACAACCAAAAAATGTGGAATTTTCTTCTATTCGTTAAACACAAAAGACACATTATCTTGACAACAACCAGGGGTTTCATTCACATTCGTATTTTTTCATTGATTTTAAAATTGGTCCTCAGTGGTTTTGGGGGATTTTGTTGTCAGTTGTTGTTGTTGTTGTTGTTGTTTTGTTCTCTCGGTTGGATGTAGATTTGTCTACCACACAGAGGATTTTCAACTACGAGTTCACTGATCAATGATAAAGGCTTTTGTGAATTTTACGGAGTAACAGATTTGGTCCATTAGTCATTCAGCACTGGGCTGAAAGTGTGTGTGCGAAAAAGGTTTGTAGTTTGACAGGTATGAAATATTACCGCTGACCACCACACCTTTGGCTTCAGCTGATTGGGTGATGTGTGGTGGCTCCTTATCATGCTGAGTAACAGAGAAAACCAAGAGTGTGTCCATTAATCATTCCTCCCGTCACCCCGCAGGGCGCCAAGTGCCTTGATATTAAAGGCATCGGTTCACTTAAAAAAACAAAAAACATTTGGCTGCTTCAATATACCGTCACAACCAATCAATTTTGTTTATTTTCATTATACAAGAAGCAGCCATTACCGCCAATAAGTTAGGCTGAACTGTAGCGTATGTTTTTACTCTGTACGGTGCCTTGTCGTATTCACACTCATAATGTCAGCGTAATGAGCTGTCTTGTCCACAACGTTTCCTGCCGTTGTTTTAAATCTCCTTCTTTTATAATGGCGTCAATCCAAAGCCCTACTTGCCATCCTTCATTTGAGTCTCGAATCACTCTAAATTGGAAGCCAACCAACTGAGAGTTCACCGAATGGAGATGAATGCTCAAGAGAAATGTGATTCAAATCATTTTGGATATGGTCTGCGTGATTCTGAAGCATGGAAAATCTCTGTTTTTTCTCCCTGTCTCCATTTCTCCCTCCGTGCCTCTCTTTCGGTCTCCGTTACGTGTTATATGATATATTTTATGTAATAATACATAGAAGATGATGGCCATAATCTTTATTCCTTTTATATGAGGAAAGTAGAGATAAAGCTAAAAACATCATCGCTGCCAGCAGTGGAGTGGGTAGCAGTTTCCTAGGGAACCTGTCAGATTGTAATGACTTCTCTTCTTGCGTACAGTGTCGTGGGATGGTTTTCTGTGTTTCATATATATACAGCACACTGCTGAACCAACTGTGTCTCACGAAGGGTCCTTTTAATGAAACTCTCTTTTCTGAAGGAAGGAATGAATGGCCAGTGAATGAATGGCTGTTTTCATTGGAGGCTTTCAGAGAATAATGCAACACCATCCAGCAGTACTGCAAGGCTGGGAGTCTTTTATAAATGTCATCAAGTCATAACTCTTATAACCTAAGATAATATAATATAGTCAAGCAAATTCTGTCTGAGATTGATTTTTGTACAGATTTGCATAACATTTAACTAATGTGTTCAGTTCTATATTTTAATTACTAATTTTTGGTCATTATTATGCTTTATAAGTGCAGTAAGGAAGTGGACCTTACATGTCATTTGGCGGTTATTTATTTATTTTGGTGGAGTGATAAGGAATATTATGTTCTCCCCATACATTAAACATGAACATTATACGTTATAGTATTCACATGGACCTGGAAGAAGTCCCTGTGGTGTTCTGTTACCTGTGACCCCGATGATAAGCCTTGTGTTACACTAGTATTAATGCAAATCTCTGGAATTAAATGTGCGATTTTTGTCATTTTTACTTACTCTGAACTATCTTTTTTCCTCTGCCGAAGGCCACTCTATCTGTGTGGTTGTGTAACATATCAACATTTTTTTTTTTGCCTTAAAAAAGTCAGAGCCAGTGGAGATAAGACAGCGGTCATGATGAAAGAAAGTTTTCTCATTTCGATGCAGAGTGGACATTTTGCCCTCATGCAGTATTTCAGTTTGACTTAAGATTTAGGAACATGGAGCATCACTCTACCGCAGGAAAAGTGAATATCCATCAGGCAAGCATCAGTCGCAATATATCTCAACTAACCCCATGTGCTTTGGGAGCATATACTCACCGATTCCAGGCACATTTTGTCAAATGTCTAACAGGACGAGACAAAGGATGGACATAGGGAGAACGTTTTAGGAAATAGACCAGCAGCAGCAGGCTTTTAAAAAGCAGTCACAGCCAAGAAACCTTGTTCATTTCTTAAACATACACATAAACAAGGGCTAATGGTGATGTTGGTAACAGCAGCAGACTTAATAAAATTGAAACAGGTGTTCTAAATTATTCTAATTAAGTCCTGTGTACTGACTGCGTTTTATTGACTTCTCCCTGGTTCATTTGATAGTTTTGTTTGGGCAGGAAACAAAACTTAATCAGCCAGAATCATTTAAATCACCGGTGTGTGTTTAGGAGCGAGAGAAAGGGCTTGGAGGAAAATGTTCAGTCTCTGCACTTTTGGAAACGCTACAACAGGTAACGATGAAATAGTTTCTGATATAAAATGGGTTTAAATGAAACATGGTGTGTAGCCTGTCCGACGTTTTACAGGTAGACGGTTTAAAATACATGATGACATACATCTTTAATTACCAATCGCTGATAAGATTACATCCAGCCTACTCCGTGGCTCGTCACAGAAGCTTGGAAAAGTGGCTTCACTTTTTTTTCGCAGTGCGAATCTGCATCCGGTTCCTCTACCTTTACATTAAATCTTTTGATTTATACTGAGAGAAGAGTTGCAGAAGGAAGGTGTGCATTTTCAAATTCTGGCGTTTTTCCCTATGATTTAAGCTCCTGCTGCAGCCTGTTTCTTCTTTGCAACCACTTACATTTCTGCCTTTAATCTTATATTTTAGCTTTAAAGGCATAATGTGTAAGATTTTACTGTTAATGTTTATAAATACAGGATTCAAAGTTGGCCGCTCCTCATGGCTTCACGAACGAGGAAGAGAGCAGTGGTGGTCGAGTGACCTAGAGAGAGAATGAAGACAGCTTCAAAATGGAGAAATAAAACATTATTTTCTGATTGTCTGACAGTGAAAAGACAGAGCGGATGTAAACCCTTCATGCAGATAAAGACCTATCTCTTATAATGGCCATTTTTATCATACTATTTCAATCATTCTTGCGCTAGATGCAGGAAAAACATGTACATGTGAGTTATTCTTCACACACACACTCAGGAGAGCAGATAATACTGTGTTCCTCTCCGGAGTGCATAACAATTTGCTGTTGTAGCAGTGTCCCTTTTTATATTGTAAAGTAAGCTGTTGTGAAGTTAAACTATGCACATTCATCATGGTAGACTTTCCTTCTATTTTGAGAGAATGGATTTTAGTTTGGAGAAAAGTGCCAAATCAATTGGGGAACATTCATTACAGTGACTATTGCAGTAGATTTCCTTTGTATGCTCATGTGCCTGTGAGAAAAAGACACAGAGTGAGAATGAAGGAGCGCTGGAGTCCATCAAGCGGGTTCTGCCAGAGTCAGATAAGACATGCATGTAATCCGGCTGCCGTTAACCCAGCAGCCAGTCTGCCTGCCAGACAGTCAAAACACACAGAGCAGCCAGTCAGCCACTTGGCCTGTTGTAGACTGCTGTTACATTAAAATCATTCAGCTCTCCCTTCCAGCCATCAAAATGCTGATCCAAATCCATTCCGAAGACGTCCAAGTCAGGAGGATTTCAGACTGTCAAATGCCTAGAGGTATGAAAGTGTAAGGACGCGTCTTTATCTTTCACCTACTTTAGCGTGTTGGAAGTGCTCTACAATATGACCAAAATCAAATCATGTCTGAAGTCATTTTACACCCACATAATCATACATATAACACATTTTCTATAAATGAAATGAAAAGTTTATACAAAATTTCTTGGTTACATTTTGAATTAAATACTCGACAAATAAAAGGTACTTACTCATATCTGATTATTTTTCTCCTTTTATTAGAACCTTTGTGCAAATTTTCAGTTAAGCTTGTAACAAAATATAAAATGTGTTTTCTTTTTATACCCAAACCACGCCTATGCAACAGAAGTAGCCCCTGTTTTAGGTATGAGCTCCTCATTTTGTCTTGGCTGGTTGGTTCAGTCTTCTCCGCATTTGTATGATGCAATTGTAAATTACATCAAGGGCTTGATGTAAATTTCCTGCCTGCATCCATGTGGAAGAACTCAAAGCTTCGTCCAGATGACGAAAAGTATTGCTGTAAAGAGTAGAGGTGTGAATCTTCACTGGCCTCACGAGTCTCCCGTTATCAATTCAAATGCACAGCGGTTCTCAGTGCATCTCATTACCTCTCAGTGTACCACATCCTCACTTTTCTACTTTTAAGTGCTTTCGAAAATCAGACTACAACCGCTTATAATATTAATAGCTGCATCTTTCAGTGCCAGTATCTGTGTGACCCACCTCAGCACAGAAACATTACAAAAAGAAAACAAATCCTTCTGCAGTGCATTAAAAGTGGAAGTGTCAGTATTCACTGGCATCACAATAATGATCATCTTTATATTGAGAAAATTTCACACCTCCAGTAAAAACCCAACAAAATAACGTAATATGAAACAGATCATTTTAGATGCGTCCAAGAGAGTCTGTCTGTCTGTCCCTCCGTCCGTCCGTCCGTTGGTTGGTCAGTCCCCATCATGTTTAAAATACAATATCTCAGGAATAGCTGGACAGAATGTCTTCAAATTTGGAACAAATGTTCACTTGGACTCAAGGATGAACTGAAAAGATTTTGGCGGTCAAAGTTCAAGGTCGCTGTGACCTTACAAAATGGGTTTTTGGCCATAACTAGGACAATATGAACAGATTATGAAGCAAGGATAGTGAACGCATCTGATTGAACTCATGGATGTTGCTCTGTGGTTGCACAATATATAATCATCATATCGCACAGCCCTACTCCTGCCTATTGTGAGCTCGAGTATTAAATTGCAAAGAAAATGAAGGAAAAAAATGGATAATCATTGATGTACTTTGTTTGAATCAACCACACAGAGCTGTATCAGGTTTTGCCAGACTTTCAATGAGCCAGCTACAGCAGGTCCTACAGAGCTGGCCAGGAAACAGCAACATGTACTGGTCAGAGTTCGGTCGAGCGGGGGGCACAGATGGGCAGAGTGGGCAAAGACTAGGTTTTAATAGCATATTGATTCCACAGACCTCATCAAGCTGCTCTCCTCCGGTGCTTGTTTTCACTATAATTTGTTTGGAAATGAGGGACCACAGAGTGACTCATCCAGACAATCTGCCTTCACTGTCTGGGAGCAAAACGCTGCCATCCCTTCAGTCTCCTCCTCCATCAGTTTCCATCCATCTAGCCATTCCCTCCTTCCTGTACAGATTAAAACTCAAAGTGGAGTTCACGTTGTTGCAATGTTTTAGGATCTCACCTTTCACAAACATGGCAGTCAGTGCATGTCAGTTATCGTTACGTATGCACTTTCTGTTTTCTCCTGGGGTAAAACACAAGGAATGTTTTATGTATCAGAGGGTGAAATGACATTTTATACAGAGCTGCCTCTTTATCTCAATATTAAGTGACAAAAAAATCTTTTATCTAAAACCTTGGCCAATAATTAGCCTCTGTCCTTTGTGCCCCAAAATTGTCCTTTCATGCCTGTATTCGTGTTATCTGCATGCTTCTCTAACCCCCATGGAAAGAGGTTTCTCTACCTGACAATATTAAATCTTCTCAATTATATGGTTGGGCTGCTGCCGGCTGCTAGTGTTGGAGAGAACCTTTTGTTTTGATGAAAAATATAATCAAGATACTGTCTCTCACTCTCAGCAGTTGCCTCTTGGCACGTCCCTTTGGAGACACTGTGAGAAGAGAGAGGGTTGATGAGCTACCTGTCTGCCTCTTACATACTACACTGATACATAAGGAACAGACAGTACATGCTGTATAAGAGGACTATATACAACAGCGTAAAAGCTCACAATCTGCATACTTTTAATGTGCTTTAGTACCTCTCAGATACAGTATGATTTAGCATAAAGTTGCGTTTATAAAAGTAATAATTTTAGGCTTTTTTTTCATGTATTTAATACTATCCTCTTTGCTTTCGTGCTCATTAAAATGACAAAAAATCTAATTTTCTACAGAGTAATGATGCTGAGTTTTCATGTTTTTCATTTTTTTCTCACAAGTGTTGTTGACAGCGGCCAAATGAACATTAATCCTGACAAATGCACTGCCAACGCCAATAGAATACTTAAGTGGTTCTGTAGCTGGCAGCGAATCTATTTTATGATATATGTATGTGTTATCAGTGTTTGCAATTACTTTATTACTGCAATGCAATGAATTTATTGAATTGACCAAACTCAGCAGCTAATCTAATGTCCAGCGTTACTGATATTGGCAACACACAACATAAAAAGGTGTCTTACCCATGAATGTAGGCTATTAAGAGAATGTCCAGGCTTGCATTAAGTCACGGAAGGGCTGTGCCGACTCCTCAACAAATTACAAGATGACAGCAGAAGATTGCACTAAAGAGAAACAGTGAAGATGAGGACATTTTCCTCTTTTTGTAACAAGCAGCAATGAGGTGAGTTCAGTGCTAAGTTCATTCATGTTTCCACAGTTGAATTAAATGAAGTATATGATATTTAGTGACAATGTTTGATTTGTTGTTTTGTTTAACTCTAGTCTCCACTCAAAGATAGTTGGTGACAGTAATGCACCTTAATGCTTGACACCACCCGCTATATAAAGGATGGACGTTCATTCTGAGCTACTGTAGAAACATGGCAACACAACATGATGGACTCGACGGCAACCTGCTCTCTCCCTGTACATATAAATTGCTCATTCTAAGGAAACAAAAACACATTGATTCTCATTTGGCCTGAGTAACCGTGTGACTACAACAGAGAATGTTGCATTATGGGTTGTTGTAGCATTAATGTTGCTAGGCTAGTTTATTTAAGTCATGGTGATTCTTGAGCATCAGCACTAAAAGTCTAGGATTTGCGTAAGCTGTTGCTGCTACTGAAAAAATAGTGACTGTTGAATTGACGATTCTGTCTTATATAAACAGACACTTTGACAAAGCAACTGTGCAAAACATATTGTTAAAGTGTAAAAAAATGTGGTTCATTATAAACTAAATTAGGCCGCCACAGTCTAGGTAATTAATGGAAACACTGTGGCTGTCGCATACAGTGTGTAGGTTTCTTCTAGCCATTGTCAAAGTATTACAATAATATGGGTCCAAAACGATGCAAAATGTTGAGTTTTAAGCCAAATAACAACAAAAGGCCATGACACACACACACACACAGCCTAAGCCTCCAGAAACCAGAGAAAACGAGAGGAAATCACATTATAAGTTGGTAACTAGCCTACATTTTATAAGAAGATAAACATTTTATTGTATCATGATTCTGCTTCAAAAGACAATCATGTGCTCTTCTTATGATCTTCTGGCCAGATCACCCAGACTAATTCACCATTATATTGACTGATATAAAAGTTTTTATGACAGCATTTTTAATATTGCCAAGGCCTGTTTTCAAGATGGGACAATCCTGGCTGATCTTATTCAGTAAACCATGAGTCAAACCAAAGAACACGTTGTGTTTGCGGTTACTGATATTTTAATATTATATACAATCTTATACAATATCTAATGTTTATTTATTGCTATATAGAGCTCATTCTTAGGAGAACGTTCCTCTGTTGTCTCCTCCCTGCTGTTCTGGTAGTAAATCATGCATCACTTCATTGAGTCTAGTGTTGTTCTTACAGCCTGTAGAGATCTATTTCACCTGAGGCTTCTTTTTCCATCTGTGATGAGCCAGCAGTTAATGTGTTTCATGTTTATCTTTTATGTATTTCAGTGGTCAAAGCAAGTAAGAGAGGGCATGTCAAATTGAAAATATGTCAACTATAAGTGGTCGTGTCTGGTTTATATAATTAGAAGAGTGTCTACAGTATTGATGTGGAACAAACGATGGCAGGCACCGAAGTTGTGCAGTAAAATAATTTAGTAAAAAGTGACATCGTTACTCATATATACTGCACGCTGACTCATTTAGAGACGGCGTTTTTGTTCAGAGGGAGATTTATTGGTTTGATATTTACTTTTTCATAAATGTTATCTTCTCACATTCCTTTAGTTATTGTACAAAAGGAAGCCCATAATTCAGGAGATCTTCACAGTGCTTCACAGAGTAAATCATTTTCAGGATGGAAGAAAATATCTTAAACTTTCCCTTTCTGGTCAAAAAATCATCATTCGAACGAAGAAACATCAGCACTGAAGCTAAAATGGGACATGTAGCATGTTATATCAGTCAGATCTATGCTTTTCAATACATTTGCCTTCCAACAGTGTGTGTTGTTCAGAGTTGGCTGATTTAAATTGACATGTTTTACTGTCTTGAGGATGACGTGGGTATGATTTATTAGTGCAGACATGTACATATTTAAACCACTTTTTAGTCTGCTCTTCTGCTGTTTTGCTTTACTTTCAAAAAGAGGAGTTATGCCTAAGGTTTTATCGTATAAATATACACTCAGTCATTCATTTTAGTTTAGTTCAGTTTATTTGCACATTACATATAACAAGACGATAAGAATTTAAAAAGTTAGCACATTGTGCAGGAGAGGTTGGAAGCTAAAAAACACTCATATATAAAGTTACAGAACAAATCAATATAATCTTTAAAGGAAACTGCAGCTTACATAGAATCTTATGCTTAAAAGTTGAGGTGCAACAAAAGAAAATATATGAGACACTATCATTTTTCTCTAATTAGAGTCCTTTTCAGATGTTTTTTGAATAAGGTTGATTGAAGTGGTGGATGTAGATGAGAGACGCCCCTCTGTATTTCACTGAATATTGATTAACAGATCACTATACACAAGCTCAATGATAACCCTCTAACTAGATATTTTAAATCACTATATGTACTGTAGCTCAGAAAATGTTTGTGGTTTATAAGACGCAAAACTTAAGAGGATGGCAAAACAAATCTCAGTTGTAATAACCACAAGGAGAAATACTTAAAGATCTTATCGAGCACTACAAAAAAAAAATATAGGTCTTCACAGGATGGGGTTAATGAAAGGGCAATGAATGTTGGAAGTGCCAAAATGAGGTAGGGACTTTTGTATGTCGATATGGGAATGCTCATTTGTTTACACAGTCTGGCACAACGTTCTGCAGTACTTAGGAAATTGGTTGCGCTCCACGCTGCCTTCAAGTCCCGTGTGCTGCCTCCTAGACGCAAGTTCCACAGTTAATCAGTTTACCATTGTGATGGTTGGAATTGTTACAGCTGATAGACTGATTTCACAAAACTGAAAACCTTCCAAACCCCCCAAAAAATGGATGGATGAAATGATCAGGAAAATGTTGGGAAAAAACTTAATGGAAAGATGGAATGGAAGGATGGAACGAGTTGTGGTATTGTGTTTTAAATAACTGATGGAAATGCAATCCTCCAGGTTTAACTGGTGCAACCATTCCCAAACAGTGGGTCGGGATCCAAGGGTGGGTCACAGGAGATCTTATTAGGGTCGCCAAATCAATTTGTATTTCAAGCATTTAAAAAAAAAACTTTCAACAAGAAGTATGCTTTTGATAGAACTGAATGTTCCTATTGTTCTGAAAATTGTACGTCTAACATCTATTATCGTCAAGTAGAATCTAGTAAAAAAAAGTCTTGCATATCTTCTGTTTGTTTTACTGGTGAGAGTAAAGAAATCTGACCCTGTTAACTACCCTGCTAATTACATTTATTTGGTCTCATTTGTAAAGCATTTAATATGTATGTTTTCAATAGCATTCACAAAGTTGGAAATTACCAAATGTACATCTCCTCAACGTTGCTGCTTTACTTATTCGAGATGATATTAGAAGATGATGGAGGTAAAAATGGTGAAAAGTGATCATTTAAACACACGTGCGATACACGATTTATAGATTTATAAGTTGTTTTTTGAATTTCATGAAAGTTTGTTTTTTTTACTTTTGATGAAGTTGGTCGTCACAGGGATACAGTGTCACTAATTTATTTTACTATCATTGGTCAAAAAGTATCTTATTATTATTAAATTTCTGTAATAACCTTCAGCATATTGTGATTGACAGTTGTAATGACCAATCACTGTCAAGACTCCTTTAGAAGGAGTGCAGACTCTGTGGCTCCCCCCCCCAAAAAAAAAAAAAACACATGACTCCGCTCCCTGTGATGTTTTGGCATAAAACATAAAAATAAACTTTACACTAATCAACATGGCAACTTGGTCTTACTTCTGCTAAAAATAAAAGTAACACAGCTGAGCCTTAATCCCGCTCTAGTCATGGTGAAATCTCAGTGGAACCGATTCGTAAAGCATAGCGTGGATTCCAGTGTCTATCTGTGAGTTTATGGAGAGAGTGTTGGACAACAAGTGACTTCCTGTGCGATTCATCTGTAAGCTGTGAAAGGCTGACCAGGCAGACAGCTGAAACCACCGATCAATCTCTGAAAGCCTTTTCTGTGGATATCAGAGCAGCCCATTAAAGTCAGGGAGCGCACATCCATCCTGCTGCAGACAGCGTGTCGATAGTCATGGCAGAGCCGTGACAGACGGTGCCATTTTTAGGTCGATAATGCTTTAGATCTGCATGGACTCCCTGTGATCAACTGCCCCGCATTTCTCTCTTAATGAGCGTTTGTGTGTGTGATGTCAGACTGTGTTTATGCGAGTTTTCAGTCTTGTGTGTCTGACAGACCCTGATAATCTGAGTTATCGTCCACAATCTGCAGACTTTAGAGACAAGTTAATCATCTTTTTTAGTCCATGAACCCATTTCCGAGTTCAAAACTTCACACGGCCCCAGCAGTTAATGAGTTGTCAAGTTGTCATGTGTGTGTTTGACTATGGCATTATTTTGTGTCCTATTTCCAAAGGAGCTCCAAAAGTATCTCAGATGTATTTCATCTTTTTGTATTAAATACCAGTATATTATTTTTATTATTATTTTTTCTTCACAAGCTTAAAAAGCTTCGCACAATAAGTTTTGCAAAATGAGAATCAGTGATTTTCTGTAGCCGTGTTCTGCATTTAACCTTTGACATTTCTCACTGCGGAGGTCAACCGATATTGGTTTCTCCTCTGAGGCAGAGGAGAAACAGATCTTTATCACTGAACATTAAACAAAAAAAATATAGGTGGGGCTGAGTTTTATTTTTGAGCCATTATCTTCCCTCAAAGTCAGTATTTCCAGTTGAGAAAAAAGACCAAACTGATTGTCTTTCTCTATTACATCTATCACATGAAGCAGAAAAACTGCAAAACATAAAGAAAAAATCCATTAAACACTGATTTTCAGATCAAGCATTCGTTAGCTTGAAATGGTGCAGAAAAGGTGTAATGATGTGAGTATAATATAACTGGACAGATAAAGATCTAAGGAAAAACCCGCAGCCCAGATCTGGCTTCACTGATTCAAGTAGATGCAACAGACACAAATGACCACAACCTACTTTTTTACCTTAAATTTTTTATTGCTTTTCATGTTGCTTAGCAAAAATGGGTCAGCTTGTCGTCCATCTCAGCCGTTGTACGTACATGGGATTTAGTGTTGCCTTTGTGATGAGTCTTGTAAGACAACCATTTTTCTGAGGTCAGTCTGTTGGATTCTCAAAAAACTTGCAAGTCTTTCCATATCATACACAGCTCCTCTTCGATAATGTCACAACCTATTATCTGATTTCACAGAAATGAGCTCTACAACCCTCACAGCGATCTGCCTCTGCATCTTTGGAAAGCTGAAATATTTTCAAGTACCCTTAATATTGATTTTGCTCTTTATTTTGTCAGTCTGTGGTACTGCGATGACATTATTTTTATCCATGCCATGCTTAAGTGTTTTGACTCGTTTGACCCCGGCTGACATTAATCTATATTTATCTCTCTCCACAGCTCCGTCTTAAGAACACGTGGAATAATTTATAATGGCCTGTATTGATTATGCAATGTGGATATTGCTTCTGTTTTGCATGAGAGGAATCCAAAAACCCTTCAGCTGAAAATTAGCATTGACGTTGTGACTCACCGTAACCTCTTTTAATGACTCTGTTGTCTATAGAGACTGTACGGGCTAGTTAAACATTCATCTTGTTATTCAGCCGGAATGAGTTGCTTTTTTTTTTTTTAACCAAATCTCAATGCTTCACACGTACATTCACTGCCTGCCCAGAAATGCTGATTTCCAAAGACAGCAGAACATCCGAATCTGTGTTAGGACTCTGGGGCAAAATCTTCTCAAAGCCCCACTTTTGAGCATCCAAGTCGGCTTTGTGTCTAATTATCATGAATCAACTGCACAATTAATATTCTTTTAATCACTGATTGTAGACAACAGTCCCACAGTGAAGGCTGCAAAACAACTGCTGCCAAATAAGGCTGATTGTAATAAAGTCACCTCCCAGTGCGCTGGAAACCAGGGTGTGTCACCAGTGTGTTATTTTAAAAATGACCACATTAAACATATATAGTGTGACGAGGTCCCAACAAACCAAATGTAGGACAGAGAGTGTGTTTGTGTGGGACAATGTGGGACATGTTTCCAATGCTGAGAGACGTACATTTGGATAGAGGTCTAACTTAAAAAATAAACGTTATAATAACCCCCTTCTGCTGAAAAGAATGAGCAAGTTCAATAAGAATGAAGAATGAAGTGAATTTGTTCAGTTTGATTTAAAGGTCCCGTACTGTGAAAATGTACTTTTATTGGGTTTTTAGGTTTAGATAAACTCTGTGGTGTAAAATAAAAGCTGTGAAAATATGAACTTGCTCAGTACTGTCAGTCCTCTACAAGTTGGCCTCCTGACAAAACAAGCCAATTAGAAAATCCTGATGATGTAGTAAGAGGAAACAATATCCATAACCAATCATATTCAAGGTTTCTGTGTTTTGTTTTGGATTTAACCCCACCCCCATCAGTTACTAGCAACAGAACAGTGACCATGTTGGTAAAACTATCCATGAAAAGTGTATTATTCCTGCTTCAGTGAATCAAAACTACTGCACAGCCTCCGAAGGAGACAGATGTACCAGACCAGTGGATGGATTTGACTTCTGGAGACTTAATTCGACTTATCTTCAGTCTTTTTGGATGATGTTCAGCACATTAATAACTGATAACTGTTGAGAATTCTGCTGTTGCTAACGGTTGCTAAGGGATCTGAGGTTAGCCAATCAGAACGTTTGCTGATGAAAAGTGGGAGGTGACATTATCCTCTCAGTGTAATATGAGCCGTTTGTGACAGAGACACAGAGAAGCATCATAACGGTGAGGAAACATCAAATCTATACTGTCGTTTTGGTCAATACCATTACAGAAGTCTTTAATATACACACGCTTTAAGTGTTAAGATATGTCACCTTTAATGTCGTGATGCTGGCTTTCACGACGTTAAATCAAAATAAACAAAACAAGCACTAAATCAACAAAATGAACAAAAATGAAAATAATCATCAAAATTAACAACAGAATGAACTAAATACAGAACAAAAAACGACAACAAATGAACAAAACAATGAACAAAATGAACACATTTTCAGTCGCAGAAAAAACACTGAAATTGAAACATTAAAATCAGAGACATGTCAACACGCACACCATATCAGCTGACTGACACACACAGATTTATAACTGTTCCCTGCTGCGTTCTTTTTCTCTTGTGGCCTCCAGTCTTGTGTAGCAGCAGCCTCCACTGTTGTACATGAAACATAAAAAGCAAACATAAGTGATAATTCTATATTACAATCCAACACCGTCATAACCGAGACAACATTTATAGCACAACTAGATTCTGCTTGATAGTACCGTACGTGAACATTGCGCTCCTTGTCAGAGTTAAGACTTGCAGAGATTTGAAGAGTTTAGAACTTGGTGAAATGTGAGAGTAGTTGTGGGAATAATCACCTCCTGCACAATTAGTCTGTTCTCCAAAGCCTTAAAGCAACATCTTCAGCCTGACAAGAAGCCAGAGGATTTAACGGAAACAGGACTTTATCATAATTAGAAACACGAGCACCAGCAGCACTACCCCAGGCTTAAGACAGAGTACCAGGCTTTCCAGGCATCTTCTCATTTGTTTGTTGTAATTATTTCACAGCCAAGGTGTCACGGTTAATGTGACAGTTACATAATAACGTCTGAGAAATGTTGTGTGCAACCTTTAAGCTGTCAGAACATCTACAGTTCAATTACAACTCCATTTCTGAGAGAAAAGTGTTGCTACTTAATGTCACTTCAGTATATCACTGTAATCATGAACAGCTGAATTAGATTAGCTGGATCTTTATGTGTTTGTTTGGGAATTCAAACTTCTGCCACCACTTACGGGGTGTTATTAGCTTGACAAATTTTTAGTTTTGGTTGCAGCTGCAGTGTTTGTTTTTTCACTGATTAAATTACAGTATCATCAAGTATGTTCACTTCTTAACTCCAACATAAAGATTTCTTAAATGCAACAGAGTTATTATACTTTTGAAACTTTCATTAGTTTTTCTTAGTGAATTAGTTCTGTTTTTATTTTGAGGTACTGACTGGCTTTTTCCAGGTATCATGACGACGGCAGCGATTTACAGAAACTGAAAGATGTAGGATGAAAGAATTAATGACATTAACATGACATTATTTCTTAAAGGTCCCGTGGTATACAAAGCCATTACATTCGAACCATTAATATTGGTTCAAACAAATGAAAACAATTTTACCTGCAAGTCTGTTTCATTATAGTTCTTGCTGCATTATTCATTGTAGTTTTTACTTCTTGCTTTTATTTTTATTTCACTTAACAAAATCCTAGCTTTATTTTTAGTCTTCATCAGCTGTAATAACCCTGAAGCCCGCAGAAAGTATCAGCAGCACTGAATTAAATCATGGATGCCTTTGGAATCATAATTCCTCGTTTAACATGTGTATACTTTTTTCAAACATGGTTTCATAAGAACACAATAATAGTAGCTGCAGGCCTATCAAAGTTGTTCTATTTTCTGCCAGTAAATGAATGTGAATTAGAGATCACTGCATTTCTCCACAGGGACCCACTCCGCCTGAAGTTGTTTTTGCCTCTTCACCGCCACGAGGAGAACATGAAATGGCATGAATGGATAATTAACTGTGTGATAGTCATGTCTGAAAAACAATGCAGTGCAGTATTGTTGCAGTTCACGATGCATTCAGCTGTGTCTCACAGTGAGCCGTTGTTCATATGCTTTGGAAACATCTGCCGCTTTTCCACTGCATGGGTTCAACTCGACTCTAATTGCTTTTGGTACCTGATACTTTTGTTTCCACAGACAGTACCCCCCGTCAGTGTAGCTGGTTGTCATAGCAACGCAACATGAAACTGCCACAATGTCATCTTCAACGTGACACAAAATCTTTGTTGAAATATTCGCGCCTCATTTGTCCATGGCATGGTTTTGTGGACTGCCATATAATCAGTGGTGTAGTTTAATAAATTAATATAAATAAATACAGGTTAAAGGGAGAATATAGTAGCTTGGCTTTTTATATATGCCAGGTTTGTTTAGTCCCATCTCATATGACGATGGTGCAGCAATAGTGATGATTTTCTCTGTCGTCTGCTGTGTTTTCATTTTATCTTTTGGTATCTCCTCAGCTTGCTAGAAACCTTGACAGGATCCAGATACTATCTGTAACTTTTGCCTGACGGGCAACCAAAAAAGGCGAGTGCAGTTGAGTCGGTACTGTGGGATGGAAAAGCAGCAAGTGTTGGAGCTTCCAAATCTGCAGACACTGGCAGATAAAGTGGTGCATCATAATAAAATGCATTATAATAAAAATGTTGAAGTGGACAGACGTAAGATACAAGACCTTAAAAATCTCTCCTTTTCTTGTCCTCTTTGCTCCTTCCCCAAAGAGGAAGATGAGTTTTTGGCGGCGTCTACACCATATCAGCAGTGACAGAATGTCATTAACTCCACACCCACTCAGACGCCGTTCATGTTGATGTGTTTAGAGCCCACTGGCACCACCAGACAGAAGCAAATAGATCCATGCCTCTGGATAAAAGAAAATCTGATTCCTGGCTGATTGATTGAGTAAAGCCTTTTCCTGGAATCCACAACACAGAGCGCTTTCCGAGGAAAATATCAACCATCCATCACCATCTCCACCACTGTGAGAACCTTAATTAATGGTGACCTTATGAGCGAATGTGTAAGATTGGTTTCTTTCACTGGAAAAAGGTGTGCATTTCGAGTGCTGAGGACTATCCATAAAAGAGTAATGAGCTCTTCCAAATGATGCATCTGTCCCCGGTGGCTCTAACAGATACACGGGAATCCAATCTTTTACGCAAGGAATATTGGTGTGACATTTCACCAGAAAGCAATCACTACCATGCGCTTCACAGAGGCAGCACTGCTTCCTCCTGGGGTCCAAGAAGCTTATAAGTGAGACTTGATTCTCCCTTTACGCATCGTCATGGGAGTCCCCAGAAGGTGGGATGCTTAAAGGACCGCAAAGTTGTCTGTTGTGTCTTCACTCCACTGCATAAGCCCCAGTGCAGCCTGGGGGTATAGGTGCCTATTCGGTGCATCGCTGCACACACAGATGTGACTGGAATCCAGATAGGTTGTTATGGGAGACACCTCATCGGAAACCAGGACACGCATATTCAGATGTGTGCATAAAGACACGGCAGCCGAGCAGCGCCAGTCTCTTTGGGACTCAATAGAATCTTGCTTAGGTGTTTTTGCTTGATTGGAGTTGAAGCCAAGACTAATAGATTAGAAGTGTCTGGGGTGAGCAAAATTTCTCTGCCTCTTTCCCTCCATTGCTCCTCTTTCTTCCTCTTCACTGATTCTATTTGATGTGACAGAGCTTGAAAGTTGGGATACCAAAGTCAGATGTGACCGTGTCTTTACTGCCAAAGATTCTTCTGTTGAAAATTGTGACTGTAGTTACTGTGATTCAGTTTATGGTTTACAAAAACATTGTTTATTAAAGGTCCCACATTATGCAAAGCCATTTTACTCACGTACATCATGTGAACCATTAACCAAAGCAAAGTTGATTTTACCTGCAATTCTACAGCGATTCACATGCACATTCAGACACAGACGGGTTGAGTGAGATTTTTTGCTTAGGTTCATTTTGCTCCCAAACAGACTTAGTGCTCATGAACAACCACATAAAGCACTTCAACAGTCATAAACAAGCAAAGTGTTTATGATCAACCACTTAAAGCCATTTTCACAACGCCCAATAAAAATTCTAAGCACATTAAAGGTACACAGCATTGCACATTAGCAGATATTTGGACCACAGGAAGTGATAATGATCCATAATGGGAAGCATCCATCTGTATTCTTCAACATCTCTCTCAAATTCACTCCCCTGTTTCCTCCTGTGAAATAGTAATAAACAAGAAGCAGCGTCTCACAGCTGGTACCTCTTTCATCTCAGGTTTCTGCATCACCCGGATCCCTTTCATAATACTCCAGTTGAGTGAATTGAACTTGAACTTGATTTGAGAATGTTCTTTCATCTTTAATCTCTATCAGCATAATCACTTTCTCGCTCTTCCAACATTGCTGGCTTTTGCTCTTTAGGGCCATCTTCAAGCTGTCTTAAGCCTGCTTATTATTCCCCACTTACCTACAGTACCTCTCTCTGAATGCTACATGCATCCTTGAACAGCTCAAACCCATGCTGAGAATTGTATCTGTTGGTCTAGAATAGAGATGAATAGAAGCCTGAACTTCTGACATGGGCAAAGGTGGTAAAACAATAATCACTAGAAAATACTACTGAGTAAGTACTGAGTAAAATGCAGGTATTACACGTGACAAAATAATTATGTCAAGGTCCACGTACAGAGCAGTTGCATGCTTAGATTGAAGCTTTTCCTTGTGATAATGAGAAAACTGCAGTGAAAGACCTTGAAACTGCTACTAAATTGATTTAGTGACTGTAATGCACCACCAGCTCTTGACCTCAGTAAACAACGTTTTATTATTGATCTCAAAATAACAAAAGTCCAACAGAAAGACTCTTTATCCTGGTAATGTCGACATTTACAAACCCCATTTCCAGAAAAGCTGGGTAGTCAGACTACAGTTTTTCATCCCCTACCAGTGAAAACATCTCTAAATGTGTTGTTTGTGACTAACTAAAGGATTAAGTGCTCCTTTATTGGATGAGAAAATTCTCCTCCTTGAGCTAAATAAATTCTCTAAAACCCCTCTTGGATTATCTGGAAATTACGTTTTTCTAAGCTCATGACCTTTTACTTTCTACAAACATATGATGATCTTATAGAACGTGATGCTTTGCTGTAGATTAAACTACCAGCATTATATAAAGTAGTTCAAATGAGCTCAGCCTTAAACATGTACAGCAGCAGCAGTAATATGAATCAAAAACATCATATGTAATATTAAAACACTCACAGGGATCATTTTACTGCACAATGACAACTTTTATTTTTAATTTAAGTACATTTTGCTTATAATACATATATTTAGGTATGGTTTTGAAAGCAGAACTTGTATCTGTACTGGACTATACTGGACTATTTTGTGATATTATTTACTTAAGTAAAGGATCCGAACACTTTGTCCATCAATGCTCAGATTCAAACCTGTAATTTCTTGCTTGTGTCATTAACATTGATGGTCTGTTCAGACGTTTTAAAAGCATTTTTCCTTAGAGACAAGATGCACAGTTTTTTTGTGACATTGCAACACACCTAGCTTTACTGAATGATGCTGCCATTTCAGATCTGTTTGACATCCATGACCAACATCTACCTGTCAGAAGGCCTCTGTCACCTTTACACACGAACTGCCTCCACTGCAAGCAAACCCGAGATTAGCCAAAATTCAAAAAACACACCCGTGCACTAGTGTGTGCAGAGAGTCAGAGCTCAGTTTGTTTCCATAATCAGTTTCATTTAGACTGTGTGGTTCCCCCTAGAGCGGCTGTAGAACAGTATAATTCAAACACCAGGTGGATTTCAAAGGCAATTAACCACACCAGACAAGGTACAGAGCCACAATTATAACAAATTAGGCAATTATCACCATTCCCCAGTACTATAGGGGGGTGAATATAGCCCTTAGTATTTAGTGAGTTGATGATCCAGGAAGATCGATAGAGTAAATGAGGGAGAGTGGGAGAGAAAAAAGTACGAGACGCTGCAGCGCAAAGCAACAGAAATAGACTAATTATGTTATTATGTTCACATCATGTCTCACAATATGTTATCACGGCTACATGCAGGCAATCTGATTTTATCCAAGGCTTTTCATATGTAGCGTGAGGTTTCTAAAAATTGCACAGATGACATGTGACTGCTTCTTTATGTCTCTTGTCTTCAGTTTAAAAAGAGAAAATTCACTTTTGTTGCCTTTTTGGCTTCACTGAGACAAATAGTCGATGAAAGTAAAACATTTTTTTTGTCTTTACTTGTGTTGTAGTACTCAACTTTGGTCTTGGTCTTGAGAACGGTTTTACAACCACTTTTTGAAAGTCTTAGTCTCATCTTGGTCTCAGACAAAGAGGATTCAGGATTTTATCTATTAAGACCAGTTGATTCCAGGGATATAATCAAATTTCCTGTGCGTGTTCTGATTTATTTGTTAACATCTTTTATTTGGTTTGGAAACAAACAAAAACTTTTTTGCCAATTTGTGATTCTTCTTTCCACACGCTGCCTCATTCTGCTACTCACCGGCAACAGGAATGATGTCGCCCCTTAAACTATATCATTCATTCATTCATTCATTCATTTTCTGTAACTGCTTAATCCTCTGGAGGGTCGCGGGGGGGCTGGAGCCGATCCCAGCTGACATCAGGCGAAGGCGGGGTTCACCCTGGAAAATGTCGCCAGTTCATCGCAGGGCTGACATATAGGGGACGAACAACCGTTCATGCTCACATTCACACCTATGGGCAATTTAGAATGACCAGTTAACCTGTTTAACCTGTTAAGGTTAAGGTGCATGTTTTTGGACTGTGGGAGGAAGCCAGAGTACCCGGAGAAAACCCACGCAGACACATGGAGAACATGCAAACTCCACACAGAGACCATATCAATCTGCGCTATTTAAAAAACTTGGTTGCTGTAATGTCCTTGCTGTCGATCTAGTCTGGTCTCAGTTTTGAATCGGCCTCTCCTGCCAGTCTCAATACACAAGCCTTGGTCGTGACTTGGTCTTGGTTTTAGGTGGTTTTTGACTCCAACACCAGTCTTTACTTAGAGATTTATATAAAACGAGGAGGCAGGCATTCAAGGAGGGTTTAGTCAGTTCACTAGTAAGAATATTAACTTACATATAGGTAGGATGGAAATAAAGGAGTCAAGAAAAAAGGGTAAACACAAGGGAAAA
>JAPQRN010000009.1:21950918-21958418 GCA_037367275.1 Coranthus polyacanthus
GTGATTTTTAGTGGTGATGTTTTAAATCAGATGCCAAGAAAGAAACATGTTTCGTTATTGGTCGCCAATAAAGAAACATGCACACAGTGCACACTGTGCATAAAGAAACAGGTTTCTTTATTGGTATGTGAAAAACTCCCGAGGAATGTTAGAATATAGGCTGAAACCTCGGGAAAGGCCATTCAAAGAGGTCCCCATGTTTAAAAAAACATGTTTCCTTATTGGCGACCAATAACAAAACATGTTTCTTTATTGGAGTGTGATTTTTGGTGGTGATGTTTTACATCACACGCCAATAAAGACACATTATCTTTCACTATCTTTATTGGTGTGTGAAAAACTCGAGACGTATAATCGGTGACTGGTCTCTAGCACCACCTATTGCCAACAGAATTTAAGGCTAATAGCACAAACATCGCCCGATTGACCTGAAATTTGTGTGTTCTACACATGATAAGCAGTGAAGTGACATACACTCGGTGGGTGTTCTCTAGCACTGCATTGTGTACACTGGAAGTCCTTGACGATGTTGGACCTGTGGTAAAACCCCTCGACTGCGGCCCACCCCGAGTTGCATGGGGGGGGGGTGAGGGCCCGTCCCCAACTGCAGTTGCTAGTTTTTATTATTTTTTTATTTTTAGTATTCATTTTCAGTTTGAATTTGAAACTAAAAAATAGATCTGAAAGTGAAAAAATAGGACTTGAAACTGTAAAACTAATCTGAATCTGAAAAAATGACATTTGCAACTGAGAAGACACCTATATTAACAATATACTGTATGTACTGTATATGAAAGTGAAGATCACAACTTGTGTTGTTTCAGATTTTAGATGTTCCATTAAAACATGTTTTTGCTCCTGCAGTTTTTGCCTCTCTGTCCAAAATGTGGACTTAATATAAAGACAATGTGGAGCTGTTTCAAGTGAAATCAAATATTCTTGACAGCTATTGGTCATTACAGCTGTCAATCACCTGGCTTTATATCCCCACTCTCTGAAAAGAACTGTGATTGACCAAAATTTTCCATCATGGGCTAGATTTTCTAAAACCTGTAAACAGAGCCAAAAGGAGGTGCAGAAGTCCCTGTTTTTTCTCAGACTGCTAGTACTTCAATATGCTGAAAGGTTATTAGGGAATTTTTTGCAACGATGGTCCCAAACTCAAAATAGTATGAAACATGTTTTGCCACTGTCAGTGTCAAAAGTGCTGTCCCATTACTATTTATACCATTTCGAGCTCTTGCCGTCTCTTGCACTCAATCACTTACCAAGTGACGTCAATTAGGTCTGTGAGAGCTCAGTGATTAGACCTTAGGGAAAAACTGAGAAATGGAGCAGGGTGAGAGAGCAGGGTGTAAACAGGGGAGCTGGAAGAAACAGGACCATCATGCCAATTACTGCCTTACTGTATCTTGTTCAATTTTTTCATCACTCTGACGAGTCGAGATCCTTGTGGTTGGAGTCGGCCAGTTTTGTGTTATTGCTGCACGAGGTTCTGTAAATGCATTTGTTTTTTCTGGAATGTACACGCTCTGAGATATTAGATTTTGTTGACGTCATTTCATCGGGCTCAGGTGGACTGCCACCGAGGCTCTCCGACACACTCCTGTTGAAGCTTTACAAATCAAAGTGTCTGCACCGCTGTCCTTGGCACATCCTCAAGGAAATTGATTCCGGAGGGAAGTAATCACACACACACACAAAGATATGCACACAAGCGCACACAAACTGCATATATATGCAAATACATAGCCACACAATCACAGTGTACACACAGACTGAACAATACAGAATATGTATCTTTCTAGGAACTGTTTCTCCTCTCATTCTGAAATTTGGAAATGTCTGTCCTTTTGACTGCACCCCGACCCTCCACTACCATCCATCCAAGCACAATAATGGATCCAATCTGTCTGTCTGACTCTGTATCACCTGTGGGAGTAGCAGTGTCTGAGAACTACCTATACTTCAGTTTGCTCTGAGCTGTGCATGTGTGGTAGCGTGTGTTAGTGTTAATGTTAGTGTGCGCGTTACTTTATCATTCCACTTTTTTAACTTTCGGAGGCTGTCTCATTGACTGCGGGGCTCTCGACCTTGCGAATACCCAAAACCTTCCCTCTCCTCACGACTAACCAGACGGGGTTACAGGGTCACTACATGTAGCGATGTCTTCTCAGTGTGAGTCATGCTCCAGGTGCAGAGGAGTATAGAGCCATGTAGGGATCACAAGTAGAAACACCTCAGTGGCGTGATGACCAATATGCACGACACTTCTGCCTCTCTACATATCTGTACATTAATCAATAAACAATGAAGTTCAGATTATGCTTTGGCCGCTGGAGCAGATTAAATCATTGAAATATGCATAAATGTATGAAATTATCTGTAACTTCATGCGATGAAGGTGCCGCAGTGCATTTGTTTTCTAAACACAGCTATCTTGATGTGTAGATTTGTCTGTCTCTGCGAGGTATTGTCTGTGCGTGTGCTCATCTTTAGATCTAGATGATTTCATGCACAGAATAATGAGAAAACCAATCTTTGTTTGTGGGTGTGTGTGTGGGTGTGTGTGTGTTTGCGCATAGTCAAGGGCTACACGTTAGAAATTAGTGCTACCGTGGACTAAATTGCCCTGTATGCAGCTGGGTTATTATATTCAATGAAAACTAGCTGTGAAAACTGAAATAAAACATAAAAACATTATTTTCAAAAACACAAACCCTGAAGGAAAACAACAGTGAACAATGCAACATAAGCTATTAAACTGAATAGAATTGCAGGTAAAATCAGCTTTGTTTTCATTTTCCCTAAATGTTAATGGTTCATGGTGTACAAGAATAAAATATTTTTTCACAAAATGGGACCTTTAATAAATAATGGTTGCACATCATTTTTAATGTCATGCATTTTTTCATCCTACCCCTTTCAGTTTCTATAATCAATGCCGTCTTGATAATACCTGAAAAAGTAAATCAAAAGTAAACTAAAGCCAGTCAATTCCTCAAAATAAAAAGAAAACTAAAACTAACTAAAACCAATCTGAAATCAAAAATCAAACCGAAAAACGAATGAAAGTTTTACAATGGTTCAACAATCAAAAATCAATTTCATGTAATCTATTCTTTCATCCTACCTTCTTCAGTTTCTATAAATCAAAGCTACCTCAAACTAACACGAATGCTAAACTAAAACTAGTCAATTTTTCAAAATAATAATAAAAAAACTACTTATGCGCTCATAAAGCAAAACAAAAAGTGAAACTGAAATCAAAAAGTAAAATGAAAAGAAATAAAAACTAATGGGAATTTAAAGACCATAATAACTCTGATATGCTTGTGTAGACGATAGGATTCCTACATTCATAAGTTCAGAGGTATGTCACATGAAATTATTTGACAGGCCTGATCGGTAGGAAATCGAGGTTTAGGCTCGGTGGATATTATTAAAGCCTCTGAGCAGCTAAGAATTTCCAGGCAGAGGAAATGAACAATAAATCATTTCCTCTTCTTCTTGCCACAATTGTCAAACTCTATTTGAATATGGCACGAAAACCCACTGAAAAAATCTGCAAGACAGTGTTTCTTTCTGGTCCAGTTCCCAGAGTTTAACTCCAGAGAGATCTTATAGGAGTTAAAAAAAAATCTTTCCCATAACTTCAGTTCCTCTGCTTGCACTTATGCCTGAAATATATGAGCTCGTATAATTAAAGTGTTTGCTCTTACTGCCACTTCTGTGCCATCCAAACAAAACTGCCAAAGTATACCATTACCTCTCTTGGCTGTAGAGCATGAAAAGCATTTCAGGCTTTTAGGCCATTTAAACAGGACTAGATGTGGCGTTAAAATATAAATCAGGGAATTGATTTTCATAAAAGTCACGGGTAAAAGGTAAAGTAGTGCTTGCTGAGTGTTGAATGGGGCCGTTTTGTGCTATCCATTAAAATTCGGTGGGAACACTATTGTGATTTAGATCCAAAAACATCTGTGTGTCTGTATGAGTCATTTAATGGTAGCACTGCATTAAAAAGAAGGAATGTTAGTGGTGCCAGTTCTCTGTGTTTCTTGTCCTTCAGAAGTTCTTTGATTTAATACCTGCATTCACCAGATGACGCGCCTGCTGCTCTACCTGCTGAATATGTGCTCAGTATTACACATTTACTGCTACATAAGATGCACTGTGTTTAATCAAACTGAACTTAAGGACGCCCCGATGACGATTTTTGGGGCCAATGACTGGTCTATTTGAAGCCTTCTATTAATCACATTACAACCTCTCTTAACAACACTGGCCATTAAAGGTTCAGTGTGTAAGATCTAGGGGTATTTAGGAGGACCTAACTGCAGAAACAGGATATAATATTCATAAATATGCTTTCATTAGTGGCACCTGAAAATAGGAGTTGTGTTTTTGTTACATAGAATGAGGTGTTTATATGTACAGAGAGAATGAGTCGCCTCCACAGAATGCGCAATGTTTCTACATTAGCGCCAAAACGGATTTCCTCTTCTTTTCCTTTTTCTGTTTTATGACGGGTGCCATCAAAACCGTTAAGGTGCATTACCATCACCTACTATGTTTTAGTGTGGATCAGAGTTAATATTCCCTTAACTAAAAAGTCCAGAACAGACAAAAGAAACACCCCGATGTGGGACATATGTTTTTCAGTCAGGAGAGGGTGAGATGAGGGGTATTCAGCTAGTTGCAATCTAGTCTCACATAGCCAGACCTATCTAACATGTATGTCTATCAAAACTTGCCATTTTCAATGTGTAGTTCCAGCTTGGAGGTTGTTCTTTCACATAACGAGGAGGACTTTGAAAAGGGTAACACGCAGATAGCAGAAAGGAGGAGAATGAAGGCTGAAGTAGTTGCCCAATGGAAGGATTATTCCAGAAGAGTGCATCTTGTGATTGGTATTCATAAAGACTGCAATCAAACTATTTACAACAAATATCAGCCGATTGATTGGAGTACCCTGAAAATCTATCTTAATAAACTAAGAAAGAGATGCCTTTTAAAGCTGAAATAACGATGCAAAGGAAAGTTGCTGAGATGGTTAATAATGCAAAACCTAAAAATACCAGTATTAAAACAAACCTACAAAGAAAAATCCAATATGGCTTTGGTTTATACTTTTCTGACAATGGCAGAGAAGACTCTTTTCAGCTATCCTTCTTCAGCTTTACCTGCATCCATTTGCATCAGATCTCTAGGTGATAATTAGCTATGCCATGATCCATGTAATGAGAGATTATTCTTGGAGACGTTCACAGATCAGACATGGCGGGAAGCGGCAGAAAGGGGGGAGAGAGAAAGAAACAAGCACACTGTAAGGATCCAATCTTCCCACACTGTTTAAAGCAACGGCATAGTAGCAGATGGTAACGTGCAACAACACAGAATGCCTGCTTAGTAACAGAGTTTTATATCACCAATACAGAGCACACAGGAGATGACACTTCTGCTGCCAGCTTCAATAAGTTCCCCATTAGGCACGCTGTCTGGTATGCGTGTGTACAATACTTTCGCACACACACAAAACCTGCACACATGCCAAAGCACACACGCTTTAATTCTTGTTCCCCGTCACCACTGCTTTAATAAGCCCGGTATTCTTCCCTTGTTTTCATCTTCCTTTCACGCTGTTTGTGTTTTATTTTCTCTTGGTTTTTAGAGTAAGAACCTGACAGGAACTAAATAAACACAGGCTGGTTTCATTTTTCTGCTATTTTACCTTTAGGCTTCTATTCTGATTCAGTAATTATTCATTGAAAATCAAGCACACTTCTGAAAGGTTTTCTATATTGATTTACTGATGCAGAATTAAAAGCCTCCTGTGTTGTAAATTTGAGTATTGATGATCAGAAGAGATGGACTGGATTTAAGCTGGACTGGTTGGTGAGGACTTTGTCTAATGACCTGAGCTGCCATCTGTGCTCAGCTGTGTGCCAGCCGGGCCCTGGGCTTTCCTTACATCTATCACCACAGTCAGAGGGTAATGATACAGACGAGCCATTGCTAGGCAGCAGAGGGGCCAGACATCTTCATCATTCTCCTCTGGAGTCACAGTGACCTACACACAAACACACAAGCTTCACTTTTGGATTTGAACCACATTGGCTCAATTTTGTCATTTTGCTAGTGTTTCTCCCGCCCTTACATTTCAGTCTTCTTCCAGATGACTTTTTCCAACCCCCTAAGATGAAAAAGAATTGCCACTGTTTCTTTCTGACGTGCTTCTGTCGATTTGTTAAAATGTCACCTGCTGCTGTAAACTCATTTACTGATTCTCCGTGCTAGTTTCGCACTGCTGTGCTGTTCTGGATTTGCTCCCAGGGGGTAATCCTTTAAAGATTTTGGAGTAAACAAAAGGAGACTGATATAATTGGCCTCTGAGGATAAATATTATTTAAAATGAGTTCACCAGAAATAGAAGGAAATCAACCAACGATACGGAGACTTCTGATTAGGATTTTCCAAGACAGAGTGTCCTTGTTGACGTAGATTTAAATTACCTCTGTGCCACTGTTTCCTTCCATCAATAGTAAGAAGCAAAACCCTGTTGTATATTAATGATTGAAGCTCTCTGGTTGTCACAGCTAGCTGGTAACTGGATAAAAGTAGTACAGTGTCGTACGATAAAAATGTCCCCTTGAAATGAATCCAGGTTTTGCAGGGATTTCCTGTTCCACAGGTGAGAATCATTCACTCACAGCCTGTGGTTTGTGTACTCAGACTAATGAGTTTTAAAGGCCAATATGTACAGTACACCTGCCTGTGCACCTATCTGTATATTAATCAGTGAACATTGAATTTGAAATTATGCTTTGATCACCGGAGCAGATAAAGTTGATTGCTCAAATCATTGAAATGTGCATAAATGTATGAAATTATCTGCAACTTCAGAAAAACAAAAAGTGACGAAGGCGCCACAGTGCATTTGTTTTTAAACAATTAGTGTGATGTGTAGATTGGCTCAAAATAACTGTTATTTCTTTTATATAAGAACCATTTTAAAAGCAGTCTTGAAAATAAAATACCTTTTTCTTTGAGTTCAAAATGAAATCAATGTAGATAATTGTACAGAAATGTGAGATGACAAAAGAATTGACCTGGAGCCTGCTCGTAACAAATACTGTAGCTCTCTATCTTTTAAACTGAATTTACTAAGTGAGTGCCACTATGTGAGCTTACTGAGTGAGTGCTCTCTGCTGGATTTTTGTAAGTGCCACTGCATTCAGTGAGTGAGGTGTTCAGCGTAATGTTGACCAAGGGAAGGGACATAAAGCGGCAGCAAAGTTGTTGCAATCCAGACACATTAACACTGGATGGCAAGATGAGATGTAAGCCATCGTTCTCAAAAACTGAATTTCACATTTAGAAAGGAAAATCGTATCCATGAAATTATATTCTGTATAATTTACTCTGTCTCCTTAGAGGAATCAGAAAGCATGTCTATGACAGTGATAGATGGCCAGTCTGTGTCTGATGTCATGCCTG
>JAPQRN010000009.1:21962843-21975854 GCA_037367275.1 Coranthus polyacanthus
CACACACACACACACACACACACACACACACACACAGACACACAGACACACACACACACACAGACACACACACACACGTCCCAGTGTGTCTAATGGTTGTGACAGATGAAAGCGATCTCATACAATTTTCCTCGGGTGTGTATGTTTGTTGGTTTTCCATCAGATAGCACATTTTCCACGCACTAAGAAATGTATAAAATAGGCAGTTGAGTTGTCATGTTCAAGGCTGGAGGACAGATTTCAGTTTGTGCTGTTTGACCGTTTGAAAAATACACATGGGACCCATTTGAGGCTCCAACCCACACTTTTAGAAGCCGTGACAAAGGTTATAGCGCTACCTCTTCATTTTGTATGAGAAGTGCTTAAGTGAACGGCGTTAATAGCATCTCTTGCTCCCTCAGGCTGATCCTGTGATCATTTGGGTCTCCTTTCTCCTGTCATTTGATGGCCGCTGTGAAAGACCATCTAATCCAGCTAACACCTGGTTATAGCTGCATTTAAACTACATTCAGGATCGCTGAACGCAATTTTTATGTTTGTCATATTGTAAGGCAAGGCTTGTTTGGAGACATAACCATAGGCTAGTGGAACTGTTTACTCCATAATAGGATCTTTCCTCACAGGCAGCCGGTATATTAATATTTCATCACATTTCTTTCTCCTAACAATTGGAGCTTAACACAAGAACGGAAGCCCCTGGGACCAACTGCACAGCTTGGGTGTAAATACACTGGTACTTACACACATCACACCCTCATCCTGTATGATTTTAGGGGTTTTAATGACATCTAAAAGCTGTCTACTTCCAGGTACTCCAAATATGATGGTATATTCATCTATAGGCCTCTGCAGATCCTCTACACCCTCATATGGCAGATTTGTAGGATTTGGGAAGCTTAACAACAGCCTTGAAAGAGCACATAACCCCTCTCTGCTGATTGCAATAATGTGAAATTATAGACTTTCTATTAATGCCTCTCACTTGTGGGATTTATCTGTTTGTGTGGGAATGTTGTGTGGTGATTATAATCCTATTTATCTATCATTATCCTCATCCAGCATGCTGCGAGGGACCTGCCGAGTGCCTATGCATCATCCTCTGCTCGCTGCGATTGCTTGATATTTATGATGTGTATTATTGTCATTGTTTCTCATCATATTTCCTCTCATTCACAGCCAACAACATACCTTTACTGCTGCACATCGAGGTGCCTTTCAGATGCCACAGTGTTTTGGATTACATTACAGAGGGTGTTTATTAATCCTGTACCTGCTGAGAAATGTTCATTTTGTGCAAAAGATATCTGATTCAGGTGAAAATAATGGGTGTCTTCCCTCGCTCTGCAGGCTTCATCACTCCTGAATGGTATCTCTGGCGGCACACACACACCTCTGCAGATTTCATTAGTGTGGGTGAAGAAGCTTGATGTTTGTAATATTGAATGCCATCAGCGACAGCACGACTTTACTCAGGATTACTGAGGTGTTTCATTTCAAATTATTTGTTAGAAGAAGTCTATCATCTGCAGATTATTCCCCGTCTGCTTGCTCTGAGCCGGTGTGCGTTTGATTGATTCTTTTCCCACATGGTTGACTTTAATATGCTGATTTGTGGAGGAGGAACCTTTCCTCATACCTCAAAAACTTGATAGCAATAGGGACAGTATACCCTATTGTGTCATGTTATCATGGTAAATGTGCTGTCTTCACCTGTTTCAGCCAACGATATTTTTTATTTTTTCAGAAAAGTTGAACTGATACAGACAAATGTTTTGTCATGTGAGCAATGTCCAGCCAGACGTCATCAGGAAAACGATCATATATGTCAATTTGCGAAGCGGCTTAAAACAACCAATGTTTATATACCTTACCATACCTGCATGGCAACTTCTTGTGGTTTTCTGAGTAACTGCATGAAAAAAAGAAAGTAATGTTGTTCTCATGATGGCGATAAATAGGGAGGCAGCTGGGGATGGACATGGTGAAACAGCAAACTTTGTGGATCGGTGCTTTGTTTCCAACCAAAGCTTAAAGCTGTGTTTATTTTTGTAACTGTCGTCATCTAACTGTCTTATTTCAGCCCTTCCCACCACCCCTTTGCTAACCCTAAGCAAGTTGTTTCTGAGCCTAAACCTAACCAAACCTTTGCCATGACATTGTCACTGCCTAATTCCAACAGTTATGTAGTAGTGTTTTGCGTCTGCATATTCGGGTGGTTTTGGGATTAATTGGAAATGGGTGTATTCTGTTGTTTAGGCATGTGGACACGTTGGATTGTCACAATAGTTTTGTCACAGCTGAAATAGTTCAGAGTTGAATAGATGCAATCAAATGCTTTGTCGTATGTTCTGTGGACGTAGCAGAAGCTGATTCACCTGAATTTAGTTTCAAACAACATCATCAAAGCAGCCTTGTGTCACCTCATAAATTTCTCAAAAATGTGTTTGTCACCAGCAAAACAGATTATTGTGACACCTTTTTTTCCCCTTTATCTCCCTGTAAAAGCCATCCAAAGGCTTCAGTTTAACCACTTCATCCCATTTTCAAACAGCTCCACTGGATGCCTGTCCTTTACAGAACTCACTTTAACACTTTACTCCCGGTTTACAGAGCACTGAATGGCTCCAGTTCACGTTATCCGAAATGATCCCAGTTATTTGGTACATTTGTCAAGTCACAGGACAGCCATCTTCTCCAAATTTACCCAAGTAAAATCCAAATCTGGTGAGAGTTTTCAGTGTTTATTCATCCAACACGTGGAAAACCCTACATGCTGAATGAGGTTTGCCCCACCGATGTCTTCTTCTAACGACAAGCTTGAGACATGTTTATTTAATTTAGCTTTTAATTAGATCCATGTGACTAATGTTTGTGTTGTGCACGGTAACTGTTCTGATTCAAATTAATTATTCTTTACTGCTTTATTGCTCTGTAAAGCTCTTTGAATTGCTTCAGCAGACTGTGCTATACAAATACACTAAGGTGAACCCTCTCTATTAAAGTTTGCGTGAGGGGACTTTTACAATCCAAGTTTAGGAAACAAAAACTGAACAGAAAAAAAAAAGTTTTAAAAGAGTCACCTTCATTTAGATTCTGCACACTCCTAAGCCTTTCATTCACATCTCATATCTTTTGATGGAGACTTTTGCAGGACCCCGGTATAAATTTAATCATAAAATAATAGACTGCTTTATGGCTGTGACTCAGCCCCGACAGCTAAAATGGAAGATGAAGAGGACGGAAGAGGAAATAAAATGTCCACAGTATTTAAATGATCTACAGCTTGAATTTCAGGCATTAAACCATGAAAAACAAACTACTGCATTATGTTTGCCCACTGGATATAATGAATTTCATATAAAACAATACAGTTTTTCTGATGAGTACTCAACAAGTTTGGTCAAAAATGATTTAGGATAAAGTTTTAGTGTCAGGAGATATTAGTTTGATTTCCAGATGGATTTTGAATACTTATGGGTGTGGGTGTGTGTGTGTGGAAACTCAATTATGGAGTAAAAGTTTCACTATGGATCTATGGAGTTTTTAATTCTTTACACTCTAAAATCTTTATTTTCACAGTTTATATTTTACCTATTTAATGTTTGTATTTGTATTGGGACAATATAAAGCATAAACCAATGCCACACACTAAAACATTTACAGTTGTGGAAGAAGTATTTAGATCCATCACTGAAGTAAAAGTACTAATAGCATCTAAAATACTCCACTACAAGTAAACGTTCTGCATTCGAAACCCTACTTAAGTAAAAGCGTAAATGTTCTTAAAGTATGAAAGTGGTCATTGTACAGTAAAATAGTCCCCGTCAGTGTTTTGCTATGTTGTGTGTGTGTGTTTTTGTTGGTAGTTTAACCTACAGCTATGCATTATATTCTATAATATCATCATATGTTTGTTGCGTTGGTGTCCTGTGAGAACCACATATCTCGAAAAAGTCAACTTTTCATGGACTCAGAAAAACAGCCCTGTGCAGCTTTGTGATGAATCATTTTCCGTCTTCAATCCAAGAGTTTATTTATTTCAAGAAGTAGAAGTTTCTCAACCCATTAAGAAACGCTTCATCCTTCAGTTCATCCCAAACAAATAAAAATCAACACATTTGGAGATATGTGGTGGTTTTCACTGGAAGAGGAAGGAGACGAAAAAGTGCAATCTGATAACTGAAGCTGTCAGACAAATGTAGTGGAGTAAAAAGTACAATATTTGCTCCTGAGATATGGAGTAGAAAAAGTTGTTGATGTATAAAAGTTGTTAGTTACATTCCATCACTGAGCGTTTACAGCCTAAGCTAATTTGCGACGATCATCACTAGATGGGCCTGTAAAATCTACTGTATGCGTTTGAAATGAACCCAGACGGGATCCAGTTTGAGTTTTCAAAATGCTGTTTATTCAAATGGGGATTTACATAAAGACACCTTACAATTCCCATTAGACGGAGAACAATCATGAGGTCACTGAGCAACCGAGGAGCCTGATTGTGTTGGCGTTTAGAGAGTATAAGACTAGCGAATGTAATGACACGTTCCAAAAATCTGCATATTTAACTCAGCTAATAACAGAGTCAGAATGAAACAATACAGGGAAGACTGCAGACTGGGTACATGGACAGGACAAAATAAGGAAGAGACACAGGAGAAAGTAAGAAATAGGGAATAAAGAGGATCTGGTTATCTCTCTCACTCCCTTCTCCTTCAAAGCCTGAGGTGCAGGCTTGAGTGAGAGTGTGTAGGAGTTTTTTTGTGTCGACTAAATCTGCTTCTCCTATCTTTTGCTTGGCTGCCTTTATCTTTTTCTCTCTCCTTCCTTCACCGTCTTTCCCACTCCCTCACTATCTTTATGTGTCTCTCTAACGTTTTATATCCTCTTTATTATTTCCCCTCTTTCCTGCCAGTTTTCTTCTTCACCCATGTTTTAGCTTCAACCCTCCAGCATGTTTCCCCAGTAGAGGCTAAGGTTCAAACAATACGTTGACCTCATCCTGAGCTGAAACATCAAAGTGTCATCTGAAGCCTCGCTGGAGACTCCGTAACCACTGGGAAAAATGCCACGGCCTTCTATCCATGACGAAAGCTGTCAATCATCCTGAATCCCTGCCAGCACTGATGGTTGAACTAGTAGTCTGTATAGTGATTTAAAAAGGGAATCTGTTAAGTCATGTTTCTGACATGTGAATTCAAATGTGCTCTCATTCGTCTCTCCGCCTCCCCTTCACGCCACAGTAATCACAGCGAACGGGTTTGATTATTACGGCACAGAAAGCTGGCTGACTCCGGCCGGAGTGCAGACACAGAATGAACAGGATGAATACAGATGTCTACTGGGGACGCTGAATCCACAGCTTCCGGCTCTGAATGCGAGTCTGAGGATGCACTTATTAATTATACATATGACAAATTACATTGTTGCGCCCATGTCCCACCCATCCTCGATATGATGAACACTAATTGGCTCTGGTGTCAAGCAGCAGTACGTTACAATAGCAGCAGGGTGACCCAAATACAGAGGCATGCTCCGTTATAGTAATTAGAACATTAAGATCTTGGGCACAAGGTACAGGTCTGCCCACGCAAGGGACTGGCACTGCACTGCATGGGCAATTTATTTCTGAGCTTAAGCTCCATCTAGTTTTGACAGAGACCACTGTGTCCTTCAGATTCACTCACTCCTGTGGCCAGATTGGTCCAGCGCTCTGCTTTGACTGACTGTTCTTTACCCTCTGCGGATGAAAGGACTTCTGGCACCGAGACACTGTTGACCTCTCTTTTTACCTTCTTTTTTATAATCTGCTTTCATGTTGTTCCTCAGGGTCGTCCAACTGCTTCACAGTTTCAATAAAATGCACTTTGCTGCACAGCCATCTGGCTTGCTATTCTGTGGCACGGGTAATCCAAGTTGCAGTCAATAGCGTAGACATTGCATTTTGTGACTGAAGGTGCCTGTACTTTACTTTTACATTTACTGCTACTTTTATGTGTCTACTCTTCTACAAGTAATGTGCCTCTTTCTCATTTATTTGACAGCTTTAGTTACTTTTCTGTAGAGCTGCAAACATCAGTTGATTAGTCAGTTACTTGGCGGAGACACGTTATGCTGCACTTTTTTGTCAAGTTTGATACAGGTCACCAATGAAGATTGAAACGTCCCGGTCTCACAGTTCTCCTGTTATAAGCCTAACCCTAAGTGAAAGTTCCATGAAAAGGGTGGATGTTAAAAGGAACAGTTAATAGTGAAAATAAATAGAAAACTTAAAAATAACTCCATAAAATCTGCTTATCCAGAGCGGGTGGCAGGATAATGACCTCACTTCATTTACTTTGAAGACTATGAGTACTTCTTCCATCACTAGTCCCTGTAGTGTTAATTACACAGTCGGTCTGACCTTTTAAAGTCTTTAAAGGCTCAAATGTGTCAAGTGTGCTCATGTATAGATCCTTACGCTCATTTCCATTACTATATTCAGAGTGACAGAAACAGTAATGTAGATGAGTAAGTGCTTGAAGTGCAGGAAAAAGCTGTTTATGTTTGAAAGAAAGCAGCAGCCTCATCTGCACGAGATAACTTTGTTTATGACGAGCACACCAGAACAAACAAACATTCATCATTCATCTATTCACAGAAAAGAAGCTGGATCAGGGAGATCCCATACAACAACGCAACACAACGAAACACAACACAACACGTGTATTTCAGTTCATCCCTTTGACCGGCACAGATCCACAGCTGGGCCATGGAGATCAGATACTGTCCTCCTGATGTGGCCGGCCTCCTTTGCATTTTGCTTGTTATGATGATCCTTTTTTTTTTTTGGCTCCTTTTCAGCCGCTGAATTTACAGATCCAGACACAATGTAACACCTGTTGGCGAGACCTTCACAGGCCCAACAATAGCGCCAGTCACATGGACATTTTAAATTAGATGTGTTGTCCAGCCATCTGGGAGATTTCAATTTATACGTCTCTGCCATTCTGAACATGTCCAGCAGGTGGCAACGAGTTTAACCCTCACCCTACCAACTAAATAGTATAGATTAACATATTTAACATAGGACTGAGAATGAATCATTGCAAGAAACAACCATCACTAATTTCTTCCCAAAACGGTGTTAGTTATGCAATTAATGCCATCTGAAAAAAGGTTGGTATTATTTTAGCAACATTAGAGTTAATTTGCGTATTTATTTGCATATAAAACACATATGTGTGTATTGTTGACATTAGTAAATCTGTTTCTGTCTCCTTCCAAATGCCGTGCCCCTATCCCCGTTATAGTAAGTGATACTTTAAATTAAGACCCAAGGCAAACATGAAGTCAATAAATAGTTCCATCTATTAAAACTTCACAGGCAATATTTGGATGCTGTCGTCTGGTGTCACTCATCACCTCATTACGTTGGTGTTTTCAAAGAGGACTAATTAAAACAGACAGAAAACAGTGATGAGAAGTCATTAGGGACAAATTGACTGACAAAGTCCTGGAGATAAGACAATAAGTTTACCCCTGGGGTCTGTGGGTACCCCAGTCAGCAGCATTAAGTTAATACCAACTAGAACAATTAACTCTAATATTGTTTTCATAGTTAATTTACCCGTAATGGATTTTAATTAATTCCCTCAGACTATTTTATGATGCATTTTACTCTATCCACATTTAGCGTTAACTTCCATTACTGCAGTTCTGTGCTAATTCATCCTACTTCATTCAGTTAAATCACTAATGATCGTTTTCTGGGCTCAAAGGTCTCACTGCTTGCAAACTGCACTGTTGTTTTCTGTAGGGCTTATAAAAGCTGCTGTACCAAAGCCCCAAGAGCATCAATACCACTGGCAAAAAGAAAAGGGAATTCCATTTCCACACAATAAATCTTCTGGCCAAGCAGCCATTTCCTCTGACCTTGAAACAGAAGTTGCAAATAGGAATCACAACCCAGACGTGTAGGTAAATGGCTCTAACGTTTTGGTTTTTTTTTTGGGTTATTTATTGTAGTGTGTTTTCCCTTTTTGTCCTAAATTCTCATTTGTTTTCTGGAGTGTCTGCGTGCTTATCTGCTGCACCTGCACCGTTGGAGCGTCCTTTATTTATATGCGGAACTGGAACCGCACCTGTTCGGCTATGCTGCGTTTACGTGCAGCTCGTATCATATTTCGTTTCTTTCTAATCCAACTTATTCGAATACCAGTTGACATTAAAAAAAAAAAAAAAAATTGAGCTTTGGCATTATTGCTCTCACGCCACTTTATTCTTCAGGCACACTTCGTTTCAAACCCCTCTTTGTAAGAGACAACTTTCCTCGTTGTAAGAGACCTTTTCTCCCGACGGCACGTAAAGTGTTCACCAACTACTGTCTGCTTCCCAACAATAAGGAACTTTCCCCTCAGCGTTTCCACTGAAACGGACGAGGACGTGGGATGAATGGGATGGGATGAAGTGAAAAGAGCGGACAGTATGTGAAGAGAGCGGGGGTTGAGACTACAAGAATTTCATTTCCTCAATAAATTATTAAGGAAAACATGGCGAATTTAAGTTCTGCAGATGCAGCTATTGAAATGATCTTCTCTCAGGCGCACCGGGCTGAGATCCTGGAAAATCCATTTCAGGTAAGTTTGTGACAGCTTCACATAGTTTGGTCAGATTAAAGGAAAAATTATTCTTGAACACGGGATAATGCAAAAAGTGTTAAAAACTCGGACGTATCCTCATCTGCTCCAATGTCACTGGATAAGTATTGTTGAGTGTTTGTTTTGTAGTTATTGTTTTCTCTGCTCGTGTGATATGGATCATGCTCAACCTGTTTCACTTAGAGCTGAAAGTGCAGAGATAAGAAGAAAGTTTTGACTTTTATTTCCCTTCTTTATAACTTTGAGGAAATCCCTAAACTCGATTTGGAGCGGTAAGGTACACACTAATGCCCCAGTGAAGTGAAGTGAAGATTAAGTTAGTCTCTAAAAAAAAAACAAAAACGCTGGAAGTCAAAACATAACCTCAGCCTTTTAAAGCTTTTTGGATAATGAGCACTCAGCGTCGATGAGGAAACTAGACAGCACTGAGATCTATTGGTTTTGGCACCTGTCAGAACTATTTTCTAAAGTGATCATGACCAAATCTTTGTGCTGAAAGGCATTTTCTTTCTTTTGCACTTTCAGCCACGTAAGTGTGCAGAACATGTGCACGGTGTGTAATGTAAAAGAGGCTACGATTCCTCCGATTCACATGTGTGTCCTGTTATTCTTCAGTCCTCCTCCTACTCTTATGCAGATTCACATTCTCCTCCCTCATGCTCATCTTTCTCTGTCATTGTTGTTGTATCCCTCTTCCTGCCATGGTTCCTCTGTGTGACATTAGCAATGGGGAGGCAGAGAGAGCGAGACAGAGAGTAACAGAGGAGGAGTGAGAGGCGTGAGTAATGAGTAATGGCCCATGGGTGGGCTGTGAGAGAATAGATCTACTGTAAGAGTCCTGAGCAGCTGGATAATGGTCCTGGCTCCTCCTCCGTCCAGAGCTAGTCATCCCAGTGAACATCCCATCATCTAGGGGACAATATCTGTCTGTGTGACACTGTAACGGCTTAAGTCAGCCTACCTTTTAAGCGAGCAGAACAAGAGCCCAAACTTAGACACATTGCTATGATGCAAGTGTCATGCATTGTGTTCAGTATCTGCAGGCAAGAAAAGTTTTTGCGCATGTGACAAAATGAGAACTTGGACCACATCTTAAACTTTTTGGGCGATATTTTAAAGTCCCTCTCCACTCAGAAACAATGTATTCATGTTCAGCTGCTGAGGTTGGTGGGTTTCTCGGTGCTCACTTAAAATTGTGATTTCAGGGAGTGGAGCTACCAGCAGGATTTCTGATGAGGCAAAAAACGTTTTGGTGCCAGTCAGGTTTGAATATGCAGTGTGAAACTTGAAGCCGTCGCTGCACATGCATTCAACATCGAGTTTTAAGAGAGCAGGAAACCTCTTGTGTCTAACTTTTCAAATGAGCAATATTTGAAGGTGGTAAATGTGACAATTTCTGACATGGTTACTTAACCTTTTTTACCGAAAATCGATACCAGACACAGATTATTATTTGAGCAGATCATTTTCATTTTGTTGTAACTTGACTGAGGGGCATCTTTTAGTCAGATCAGGAAGCAGACGGGTTAAATTTGCACAAAAGATGCTGCAACAGCTACACTGTTACTACTGTAAGAGTATGTTCTCAGTTTCCATAGGAGGTGAAGGAGGCGGGTGACGGAGACTGTGCACCTAAAAATAACTGTTTACAGAAATACTTTTACCACAAAGTTGGCGTCGTATACTGTACTGAGTTAAGGTTTTATCTGCCGGTAACGGAGGATGCTGAGGATGAACATGACAGTCGGCACTTTAGAGCACGTCTCTTTCAAAAGAACTGGATAAACTGATGATGAAAATGAATTTGCTATTTTCAGGTTGACCCTTCCTGAGTGTGCACATTCTTAAAAAAAAAAAAAAAAGGACTTGTGCTCAAGAAATCTCAAAATGTTGCTTAACATAAACAGTAACCTGTGATACATAAAGGTAGCTAGATGTCACCATAACCAGTGTTCACATTTCTTTATGTCTGAGCTGACACACTCTGCCATGTTCCCAGCACCTCTGAGCAGCAGCTGAAGGGCTTCATCCACAAATCAGCCCATCCCAGAGAAGGACAGATCCCTATTGTCAGTGGACACAAAGGGCCACGCTGTCTTTCTGTCAGTGTCCTTGCTAGGAGGAGGATGAGTGCTGTCAGTCCCTCAGCTTCTATCACTTTTATCAGACTCAGACAGGAGATTTTGATTTGCTTTTGGTGGCTTTTGCAGGTAGCCCTGTACGATAAGAACAAAATCTCATCCTGGTTGCAGTTCATTTCACATCTAGATAACAATACACATAACCTAATGACAGAGCACGTTTTCTTTCAATTAATGAATAAATTGTTTATGTAAAACGACAATACTTTTTGACCTTCGCACAAATTTTCATTTAATCATGTAACAAAATAAAAAATACAAACATGTTAAGTAAAATAAATATAGGCCTACAATGTGAATATGGTCAACAATATAAAAACCAAACATATAATACTTGCAGCAGCAAACAAAAATCAATATAACATCAATATTGTTATATAAAATACCAAATAGAACACGTTGTTCAAGCTGAAACTATAGCAACAAAAATATTCTGACAATATAAATATATAAAAGAAAACATCTGCATCCATGCTGTGTGTAAGAACACGAAGCGCCGTCCAAATGATGAAGAATATTACTGTAAAGAGTGTGATTCGCAACGCAACGGTAGACATATTTCAGTTGTCGCATGATATATGGTGTCATCTAGGTCGACTGATATCTGATACTGATATCATCACGGCGCACAGCCTTATTTGGCGGTGAATTGTACTTTTCCTCTTTCAAAGATTTCCTTTTCTGTCCTGGTGCAGTGATTGTATTTGCTTTGTGCTTTGTGCGCTTATGAAAAGTTGTGTATGGTGATAAATGTCCTCGCAGGGTTAGAGCTACGGTGCAGGATTAAGGTTAGAGTAAGAACATGAAGCATGCAGAGTTAGTAGGTGTGCTCTGCATGTCTGCGTGTGCGTTCCTGAGTCCTACAATGTATTACTTTGAACACAATTTAATTCCAGCACGATGCCTTGTATACATATTAATGTAATGCTAGTGTGAAAATTACCCGAACCATTTTGAGTTTATCTTTGACTGAGAAGAAAAAAAAAAAAAAAAAGGCTGCAGAATAATTTCAGAGATACAGACCTACAGTAATTCCATTACAAGACAGTGAAATGATTAAAACTGTGGCAACTAGAGTTTGAATCACGTCCTAAATTGTATCTTAATGATGAAAGTGCTCACACATAGTGTCATGGCTTTTAAGCAGACTTGAAATAGGGTCTTTGAGTTTTCACTTAGCACTGATACTGGCACTGAGTCGAGGCTATAGTCACAGTAACAAGCTAAACAATCCAGTTACCTTCGCTGTAATTTAGCTTTTTTTTATGCTACATTGTGTTCTGTGTTGCTTGCCACCAAGCTGTCAGTTCTTTGGTATGAGTTGTTTTGTATGAGTTGTGCAATTGAATCCCTCTTTTGTAACAAATTAACTATATTTCGAAGGAGCAAAAAGAAAGCTCGAGTGTAATCACCTTTCTTTTGTGGCTGCTCTAGAAGAACCCTACAATTACAGTGATCATCAAAGCATGAAATGAAATTATAAAGGACAAGTCCACTCAAAAAGGGCCTGAGTAGCTGTCAAACTATAGACACAGAAGTAGAAAAAGTAGTCAGATTTTTAACTAACAGTTATTTTCACTATTTATTAATCTGCTTTTTGTTTTGATGATTCATTTTATTGATCGTCTCTTTGATTGAATTTTCCAAAACCCAGAGTCCGTCAGTGGCTGTTTGATAGAAGAAAGAAAAGTAGTATTCAGTTACATTTCAGAAGCTGCAACATACTTGCTGATTTTTTTTTTTTTTTATTCTTTTGACAATTAAAAATCAGTAAAAAGCAATTGCATAATTGCAATAATGATTAAAATTCTGTTAAAAGCTGTACACTCAACAATTTACTTTTATCAGTAAATTGAAGTTAAGGTATGTGAAGTTCCCTTTTTTGTTACTGGATTATATTTGTTGACATATTCATGTGTCTAAGATTCATTATGAAGTTGTAGGCGGTAAAATCAGGTCATACTTACAGCGTATCCGTGATCTTTATTTACAAAAGAAGATCCAGGCAACATGTTATGGAAATAAAAGTTTAAAAATAGTGTAGGAGTAGAACAGTACTTATTTATTAATTGCATTGCACAGACATTTCAGGCAGCAGCAGCCCTCGTTCAGCATGGAAACCGGCACTGATATTATAACATAATAACAAAAACCACAAGATAAAGGCACAAGTGCATATGTAAACATCTAAACACAAATACTTTCAAACTGTAGCTCTGCATAGAAAACGTGGC
>JAPQRN010000009.1:21975954-21998230 GCA_037367275.1 Coranthus polyacanthus
AGATAAAGGCACAAGTGCATATGTAAACATCTAAACACAAATACTTTCAAACTGTAGCTCTGCATAGAAAACGTGGCCTCTTTAAATATTTCCATGAAGCTCCAGTGAAGTTTAACAACGGGAAAATGTGCAGCTATTTATTGAAGTAGTAAATACACATTACAGAAGAACTTGGCCGCTTTGTAGCGTCAAGCCTTTTGCATTCCCCGGGTAAAGTGCGTAATGTTTGCTAAGTAAGCTGACAAACCAAAGGCACTCCCAGTGCACCGGCCTCGACTGCTTTGTTTGCTCTTCCTGTGACAGGAAACTCTCTCTCCCATGCTTCCTTTTCTCTCACAGCCTCTTGTGTGGTTTGTCTCCCTCGGCGGGTAGAGCAGTCAGCGTCTGCTGCTCGGCTGAGGCACTCGGTTCCTGCTGTGACCACCTGAACGGCAAAATGAACGCAGAGTCTCCTTCACAGCAAACAAATGAAGAAGGAAAAAAAAAAAAAAGAAAGAAAAAGGAAAAAGAATAGTTTAATGGCTTCTGGTTGTTTGATGTGAGGTGTCTGAACCCAATAAAAGGTGAGATGAAGCTTCCCTCACACTTGAAATTACAAGCTCTCCTGTGTGAAGCACATCCTCGGGCAGTACATCCACTACCTTTTGTATTCCGTTTCTCTCTCACATACACAGATACAGTCAGACACCTTGTTTTGCCCCCTGGCCTCTTTCTCTATCGAGCAACAGCCTCCTCATGGGCTCGGTAACAACAAAGCAGCAGTCCACTTACACTGTCTCCTGTGCAGCTTGACGAGGTTATTGATCTGGGTTTAGTGAATGAAGCACATGATGAATAACACCGTCTGTCTGATCATGAATTACCACAGTGTCATTGTCATCTCTTATACAGTGGACCCAGGGCACTTGTCTGTTTGGCTGCGGCTCAATATTTCAGGACAGGAGTCTATCACACAAACACAACATATGCACTCATTTTACCTTGATGTGATATCAGTCCCCAAGGAATCTCACCATTGAGCCGCCTCCTCCTAAATCCTGTTCTCATACGCTGCAGCCATCGCACACAGACAAACACCCTGAAGTTTAAATCGTGCCGGTCTCTAGTGTGGTGTCATCCCTGCTGCAGGATGTATTACAGGTCAGTACACTCATCAGACGTGGAGTTAAGGTGAAGGTAGAGCCTCGATTGTGGAAGAGAGAGGAGCGGGGCTGTACTGAATGTGCTCGTTTTTGAATTTGAAATGACCCATAAATCCACTTAGCTTAAATTCTTTATTACAGTAAGCTGGTACAGGAGATGATGAGTTGTGTTACGCAATAAAGAGGGTGGTTTTACTGCGAAATGTGCTGCTGGATGGAATTACATTGTGTGAAGATCAGATAAGTTCAAACTCATTGAAATTGTGCTGTAGGTTTAAAGGGACACATCTCACTTCTTGGAGAAGCTCATAATCCATTTTTTTTGCAAGTCCGAGCCTCTTTCTGCATTTGTCTGACAGCTTTAGTTACTTTTCAGATCAGCTGAAGGATTACGTGTTTCTTGGTTGAGAAAATTCTCCTCCTTAAGCTAAATAAACTCTTGGATTCGCTGGAAAATGCCAAAAAGCTGAAAACAGCTGTTTTTCTGGGTTCATGACAAGCTGACTTTTTAGACACATTTTTTTCACAGGACATTGACTCTGCAAACATATGATGATCTTGTAGAATACGATGTGTTGTTGTACATTAAATTGTATATAAAGTACTGTAAAATGAGCTCAACCACAAACATCTACGGCAGTAAAATGCACATTAATGCAGCAGTAATATTTATCTAAAAACATCATACGTATATTAGTAAAACACTAACGGGGAGCATTTTACTGCACAATGACTACTTTTACTTTTTATACTTTAAGTACATTTTGCTGTTAATACTTAGATGGTTTTACTTAAAAAAACATTTTAAATGTAGAACTTTTACTTGTAGTGGAGTATTTTCATACTGTGGTATTTATACTTTTACTGAAGTAAAGGATCTGTACTACTGTAATACTTCTTCTACCAATGAGTCTCTTGGTTGAAAGAATATTCTGCCATCTGCTGCATGGCATCTGGTCATAAATACTGTCACCTTTATCTATTATCTATTAATAAAAAAAACAATGAAAGTTTTCCTTTACTGTTAATAACACTACGTTGCCTTGTAACATGAACATAGAGCTACAGTTTAGGCCAAGTACTGAGTAAAGTATTATAGACCTGGACTCATCTGAAAAATGTTACGCCATCATAATTAACATCCTTCCATTTAGTGCAAAATATCACACTGTCACTAAATCCAATATACTGTAAATCCACCAAATGGATTGTGAATTTTGTGAAAATTGGCGCCTTTCTTTGTGACAAAAACGATTCCTTGCATGAAAGTAAAACTCAAGATGAAATAGCTATGGAGGTACTGTCCGCCTTGAATCCTTTTCTCACAAACGGTAACATTTTTTTTTTTACTACAGTCTGTGTTGTTCAACAGTGAAAATGAGCTACCTTTGAATTTTTTGCGTTGTGAAATGAAATCCGATATTTAACACATTTTAAAACTGCAACCTGCAAAATTGTTACAGCAACATTTATTGCAAACCTAATGTCTTCCTCATTAGTGTCCATTGTAATGTGAGTGCTAATCAGTACATCGTTAGCGTGCTAAACTAAGCTTCTAAACATCAATGTTAATATGAGAATTTATACTTTATACTGCACAAAGAGAGTTGAAAGTTTCTCAGACACCTTGGAGACGGAGAATAATTTCCAAAGTGAAAGTGAAAGTCTGTATTTCCAAGCCTAATTAAGGAGTGTGCTACACAAGATTATTTTACAGTTTGTGAGTTAAAAACAATAAAGTAAATTACAATGTGTGTATAGCCTATGCAAAGTGTTTTGCATGTGTGCTGTTGCTTATTAAAGGAACTTTTTGTGGCTTTAATTGAGTGAATTTAATTAAGGTTTACTCCAGTCAAATCTTTGATCGTTGCCATTTTCCCACTGTGAAAAAAGTTCACCTAAAGATGACAACTGTTCGCTTTGACTAGTCTCATTAAAAAGGTTTTCTGTGGAAATCATTATTTTTCTTCTGTCATCTAAGGCTGAATTACACAAAGACCAGAGGGCTAACTCTGTTTTCCTTGTGGCATGGGCTTTGCTCTTTGCTTTCATGACTTTTAAGAATAAGCTCATGACATCCACTCCGCCCCACATCCAATCTTAATGTGAAGAGTTGCTGCATGTTTGCACTGAGGATGTGCTCTGACAGCGCGATAGACGACCTCTGCACTGTGTGATAACGATCAGCTGTTGTGTTCGGAGACCAGAGAAATTAATTTACACCCCATCCATCCTGCTATCATCTGACCTCAGCGCTGTTGCCTCATTGTCAGCAATATCAGATGGATATTATTGACAATAACCCACAACCTCTTATCTCACAAAACGGGCCGCTGGAAATAAAGAATTACTCTTTCATCGCTTTATGTTTTTCGCCAGTTCGTGTTAGTTCGTGTCTCTTTTCCACCTCTTTTCCTTTCCCCCTTCTCATTCATTTTCTAGCTCACTCCTCCTTATTGCTTAGCCTCTTATTGCTTTGTTTTCCACCTCTTAACTCCCATCATTGTCTGTCCCCCTTCTCCCCACCCTCCATCTCTCTCACAATGCTCTTTCACGGGATAAATACTTGGATGTGCCGGGCGGCTGCTGCTGCTGCAACTTCTTTCAAAAGCGATTGACTTTCTTTCTTTAGGTTCTTCATCATTCACAGTCCACCCCCAGTACATGCTTTTATTTCTTTGTAAACTGTATCCGCCCACAGCCACTGGTATGTTTATGACCTAAAAATTAAATTTCCTCTTGGCAATAATTTTTGCAGCATATGGGGGGAAAGCAGCTTGTCATATCCTCAAAATGCTTCAAGTGAATGGATCCTGTTTCCACTTCCCCCAGTATATACAGATTTGTATTTGTCGGCTTAAGGAAAAGTGACATAATATGACATAGTACGAAGCTACATCTTTTGATATATGTGATGCACACATTTTGTAGTTTAAGCTTTACCTTTTATAATTATCCCCACCCGTATACACTGTGTCAAATCACCAATAAACGTACTTGCCCGAAACGTCAGCGCTGTCCTGGATTTTTTCATTTATATTTTCCTTGTGAGCCACTTTAATCTCACCAACTTCTACCAGCAATGCAGGCTTCACTTATACTTTGTCTATTGATAAATAAACCTTGTATTATTATTTATATTTAAAAATCTTCCGGTGATGTGCTGATATGCCATGTTTTGTCTGTTAAGAACGACTGCATATCGGACCCATTACTGATGATGAAAATGAATTTGAAGTCATGGTATTCATAATTAATGGCTGTCTGTACCAAATGGAGCAACAGAATATTAATAAAGTTCATCAACAACTTTGTGATGAACCTCATTTTGAATGCACTTTGCATTCGTACTTGAAGTCAGCAAAAAAGTGAGATCGTAGGTATAAAGCGACACGTCCTGATACACAGGAAGCTGGAGTTTTGAACATACACTATTTTATCATTTTCATCTACATTTTAACCCCACGAACTTTCCATTTCTAAAACCATCTTAGTCATGAGTCTCATGACATTAGCGTTATGTGCGTTAAGGTGTTTGCCAACCTGCATCCTGCATATAAGGTGTCAAATACCATGGGAGAGCCCGGAGGGAATGTTTGTTTTTGTATTTTTAAGTTGCATGTCTGCGTTTCTGCCTTTTATTTGCGAATTGAGGGTTTGATGTTATGAAATGTTAGAAGCCTCAATTTTTGTTGGGGCACGAAGACACAAACACACGCATCCTAATGCCTTTGAACGGCACAGAACAATGCTCTCTGTGGTCGTCATGGAAATGACAGTTGTAACAGCTGGAGGAGAGACTTGTGGGGAGTATTATGTGGTGTTTGGAGTTGTTGTGTGACAAGTAGAGCGTCACTTAATCTTCTGCCTGTTTGTTTTTAGCAGGCCTATCTCCTGGGAATCATCATCTCCATATGTGGGAACGTCCTCATCAGCATTTCACTCAACATACAGGTAGGAAGTGATGGAATACAGCTGTACGGAAAACACTAAGCACACAGCAGGCAATTAATACATGTAAAGACTCATTTTTCCCACTCCCGAAGTAGTGTCTCTCGTGATACTTTACTCTTTTTTGGGGCATCAATTTAGTGAATGTACTGCACGTTTAGCCACTGACTGTTTTTATTAAATAAATAACTTCAAATTCAAAGCATACACCCTCTGCAGCATTTACCAAACTTTAGGCTTTAGAACCCATTATCAAAAATGTCCCACCTGCGATATGATTTAGATTCTAACTAAAAAATATCTGTTGCTCAATTACACTCCTTTTTTGAATATGATGAATACTTATGCGGGTACAATCTGTGCAAGATTGATTAAAGGGGCAACATAACAGCCCTTTGTTTTAAATAAAGGTTTTATTTTATCGTTCCTCACTCCTTGCTCCTCACATGACCATGAGAAATCATTGAGGTTCCCCTCTTGCTGGCCATCCCAGTCCTCGAGGAGGGGACTCCTGAGGGGTGATGAAGGATACACAAGACTATCCTTTGCAGAAGTCTTAAACTGAACACTCAAACCTCATTTGTTGAGGATGTTAGAGGGAGGACAACACAAGGAAAAGATGTGAGCGAGGGATGTGTGGATGCAATCAAGCTACCAAAAACAGGATGTACCCTTAGATCTGTGCATGATTGTGAAGTACACATTTGATTTGTACAGCCTCTCACCTCACTGATTTACCTAATTGGTGTCATAGCTCTTTCTGAGATGAAATGCTAATCAGTACACTGTCAGTGTGTTTGGAGTGGTGGGACAGCCACTTTACTGATGTATTACCGCTTCAAATCCATCTTATTTTTCTAGTGTTATGTAGTTGTCTGTGTAAGGCTGTAGAGTTAATATCTGTGTGTTTGAGTTGTCTTGTGCAGCTCAGTGGTTATTGGATCCTGTTAATCTGACTGACGCCGGGGGCTTTTCTTCACTCTCGCCCTGACAGAAATATGCCCACGTCCGTCAGGCTCAGCGCGGCTCCAAGCCCTACTACACCTCTGTGCTGTGGTGGTGCGGTGTGATTCTCATGGGTGTCGGGGAACTGGGGAACTTCGCCGCCTACGGCTTTGCCCCAGCGTCGCTCATCGCCCCGCTGGGCTGTGTGTCTGTCATAGGTAAGTGCAACTTTTCTCTCTCACACATTATCCATGAGTGAGCTTCACATCAAGCTTTTACAGTAGATGCTGATAGGATGAAAGAAGATCATCCTTGCAGGTTTCAGCAAATTTAATGACTTTTGAGATCAGTAGGAATGCGATCTCTGATCTATCTGTTTCTGTTCTTGAGCCAAACCTCATTGAACTTGCACTTAACTATATTAGATGAAAGTAATGTTAACAGAAACAGTTTTAACGTATTACTTCAAGGAGTCGCCTTATTTATTCATTTATTTATGTTTGATGAAAGGAGATGCCACATAAGCCCACACATTACCTCGTGACATACTAGCTGAGTGTGTTCAAATAAGTTATGACTGACTGCACAGTTTGCATTAATGGTTCCATGTTGGTTTATAGTTTTGTTACACCGGGATCTATATCAATTTTTTCCCGAATGCTACACCAGAGTAGCAACACTAGCTACTCTTAGTTTAAAAATGCACTAACATCAACAAATAACCAGAACTTTACATAAGCACAGAAACACACATGAATGTTACATTTTGCACCTTTTAAAAATGAGAAAAATAATGTTAACTTTATAATCATTTTTTAAGATCTGTCAAAATTGTATTTAAGACATTGGATGGCCTAACTTTCAGATTCTAGTTCAGCTGGATTTTTTTTTGGCTTTTTAAGGACCCGTGGAAACCCTGGTTCAGTATGTAGGCACATGCAGTATTTTTAACTCCAATCTGCCTAGCACACATATCTAGCCAACAGATGCTGAGAGTGCGTTCCCACTCACAATTTAATAGGTGATTCAGGAAGTCCATTTACTTCTGACATTATAAATCCAGCAGACACTCCAGAAAAGATCATTTTTACGGCGAACAGCGTGAACTAAGCTGTCATGAACTAAACCAGATTCATTAGCCAATCAAAACAAAGCCTGGCTGGTTGCTACAGCTGACAGCTGCTCAGTGCAAACACTCTAAACACAGGTTAAATATTGAACAGGTTTGGTTCTTGCCTCCCGCCTCCCATCACTCAGTGCGCTGGAGGTGGTGGTGGTGAGTCATGGATATTAATGACGGCTATTACCCGACGCTTCAAATGATTTTCCTATAGTCAAGTCTCGCAAGTGGATGAATGGTTTGAATAAAGCACTGAGCAAAACCACAAATCTTGTTAAGGTGGCTGGACCCCTTGTTCATTGTAGTTTAGTAAGGCACTTGCTTCAGTAAGCAATTACTTTCTAAATGCTTTTGCCTCAACAACAGGACTGTGCTATATTGACAGCAGTTGCCTCACAATGCTGTCAGTGGGTGCAACCTGACATTACTAGGGCTCCACACATCCACAGGTAATAACAATGACTGCTCATTTCCATTTACTAGCATTATTATGCATATAAAAACACTATTGTGGAATTGGAGTGCGCATGAATAATATGCAGCTGAAGTGCGGCTTGAAGAATTAATGAAGCCTGAGATGAAGAGGTTAAAGAAAGTTAACAAGGGAAAGTAGAGGAAGATGTCTGAAGCCATGACACAACCTGTCGCCCTCTGTGCTAAGTGGAGCTCAGGGAAAATGTGCAGGCTGTTGTCTGTCACTGGGACTGCACCTCTCACCTCGCACTGACTCACGCAAATGAGCACACACGCATGCATAACTGTAGTCGTGAGTAAACACCTCAGTCTATTGGATTTTGTCGACTGGAGATGCTCCTTGGGCTAACACACACCCTCCTGCGGTGTTGCGTTGCCTGTTTTCCAAGTGCAGTGTGAAGGCTCAGAGGGTGGGAGGCAGACAGTGGGAGGCCCTGGGTGAGTAAACAAGAGAAAGGCAAGTGGATGGGGGGGTGAAAAGGAGGTGGGAGTGGAGAGGGGAAAAGAGGACAGGATAAGAGAATAAGGATATGAATGAAATAAGACACCAGGCAGCGATACGCACCGTGTGGAAAGCAGAAGCAGAGGAGGAAAAGAACGATAGGGAGAGCTGATGATGCTGCTGTCAGACGCCTGTCCCTGCACATCATGCTGGCACTGTGACGCTCCATGGAGAGCAATTATTCCTGTCCCCATCCACAGAGCCCACCGGTCTCTATTAAGAATGACAGCATCATCCTGAAAGGCTGTTGTATGCGGCGGAGCCTCAGCTCTCTCCGTTAGATACAATGTCATCGCACGCAAAAGAAGCACGAAGCTGGTACGGTGGAAATAAACAGAAACCTGATTCACACTGCATCAGCATTTATCACAGATGTCAGACCTGCACCACTGTACACTAAGAATAAGATGTGTTGCTTAGCACAGTGTGAAGCAGTCATTTTTGAGCATTTGCAGCAGTCATTGCCAAATGTAGAATTGAAAAGCACTTTCCATTGTTGCCAAAGATATTTCACCAAATTTCTTTCCACAAAGTTTGCTTCAGGCTGCCAGCTACAACTTTCACTTATTATTATTTTTGCATGACTGGTTTGTGGATTATATAACTGTGAGGAGTATGTAGAATATAAAAAAACATTTTAATTTCACCATGTTTCACCATTTTAATTTCACTGTAATGAAGGCTTTGATTAAAAGGGTTTGCATGGAAGGAATCAGTATGCATGAAGCAGTTGCAGAGTTTAAACAATTGTATTGTAAAAACGGCAACATTTAAAACCGAACGTAATAAATAAATATGCAAATGACACTACTTCCACTTAAAAACAAAATCTTGACTGTATGTAGTGGCACCGTGTCCTTGCACAGGTCAATTGTTACTGCATTTGCAACGTCGCAAACAGAATAAATTGTGGGCACGCACAGTTAATAGGGGTCCTTTCGCTGAATAATAATAGCAAATAATACCACTATATATTTTGCTTCCTTTTTAAGTGTTGCAGGTGTTGTATCAGCTAGTTTTGTAGTCAAGAATGCCTAAAAAAAAAGACCAAGTCATGCCCAAGGAGCAGAATGCATGCATCAAGACCAAGACTTTGAGGGGTTGAGATCGAATCAAGACCAAGATTAGACCAGATACACAGCAAGGGCATTATAACATGCCTGTTATTATGAGTAAAATGTATTTTATAAATAAATCAGACAGTGCACAGGCAGTTTAGTGATACTGTATCCCTGCAGTTGTGGTCTTGACTGGTCCAGAGGCCTCTTTGTGAAAACTGAGTAAAAATACTGCCAATTCTGAGATGAGACGATCAAAGACTGGTCCCAAGACCGATCTCAAGTACTACAACACTGGTTTCAGACTTTCTACTGCATGAAAAATTCATATCCTACAGGAAATTAAAATCGGTTCATCCAGTATATTGCCCAGCGCTAAATTATATCAATTTTTCTAAACTTCACAAACTTCATAATCTCATTTAGCTTCTCAGATCCTGCCTTCACGTTCAAGTTTAAGAACAAGAGAGTTTTCTAAAGTCACTGTCCTTGTCTTTTGTGACAGTGTGAATATACAATATGTGCACTTTGCTAACAGATGTTACGCATGAGCTTTTCTGGGAGATGACAGCTAGACTTTTTGCTGCTTTCATGTCAGAATTCTGTGGTGAAAGAATGTTTGACGCAGTGTGTTTTCCCACAGGGAGGCTCCCATTATGACACATCTGAGAAAGAGCACACAGAGAACGAGTGATCTGACACACATCCCTGTTTCCATCATGTACGGGGGACATTACATAGACTTACATTCATTTGCTGCAGACCTACCCTAACCATAACCCACTTGCCTAATCCTAACCCTAACCCAAGTCTTCACCCTAAAATTGAATGATTTACGTTATGGGGTCCAGCATTTTGGAATTTGATCCCACATCGTAAGAGGGCTTCTGGTTTTGGGACCCCACAAATATAGAAAAAACATGCCATCACACATATTTTTGTCAAAAAAAACAAACACGGGAGCAGTCACAGAGCTGTGTACCCCAGAGGTTCCTGTTGCCACATTTTTCATTTTATCAAGCCCGGTTAATCTCACTTTGTATGGAGTTGCTATGGTTACTTGTTAGATCCAGCTGGTCCCAGAGGCAAAGAAGGAGTCCTAAATGTGTATGCGAACATGCTCACAGTATGAAATATTTAACAACTGGCTGTTTCATCACAATGCCGATGAGATTCTTTATAAACTTGAAATTTGGCATCGGTGTCCCCTCAGCATCATTTACATCTCTACTCGGCATGATTTAATTGACTGTAATAACCATTTAGGAATGAGATTTTAGTCATTCAGCTTTAATTTTTTCAGCTTTTGTTTATATTAAGATTGTTGTTGATTGTTTGGGTTTGTTGGTGTCTCCCAAATCAACCCTTTCATAGTGACATCTGCAAACGAAGGGTTGTGGTGAACAGCCTGTGTTTTTCATGCGTGTTGAGAATCTGACTCTCATGACACGACAGCTCAGAAATCCATGACACGCTGTGCATCTGTGACATATTGAGGTGTTTATGCTCTGCGGCTAATCTCTTTATGATGGTGGCACAGCCTGTACACAAACTCAAACAGTCTTTCTCAGGAATTTTTCCATTTAATTAGTCTGTCTCTGTCTGCGTGCCATCACCTGCACGCTAGTCCGCTCGGCTGGCAGAAGCACTGCAGTTGCGTCCAAAATCTCCCAGCGAACACAGCCTTCACACCTGGAGTATGGAACAGTGGAACTCCAAAAAAAGGAGTGCAGAGGACCTCCAACGTGGCAGTCGCAGTGTTTCATGTAAATGAATGCCCTCTCTGTGACTGTCAGGCTGCTGCCACGTTCTGTCTGTCTGTCCACTGCCTGTTTGTCTCCCAGTTTGTTTTTCTGTCTCAGCCTGTGTGGCCATCCATCTGTGCCCGGTTATCGGCAGGTCTGTGTGTCTGGGTGCACGCTCGTCTGCCTGCCGCGCCGTTTCTGTCACAGCCAAATGCTGTATGCTTATCCGTCTCTCTCGGTTCAGTGGCAAACATTAAGAAGACTGATCTGAGACTGAGCTCGTGTGAGACTGATTGCTTTTCAGCTTTGCAGTTTCTGACAATGATATTGATGAATGGGCTCAGGAAAGACGTGGCATAGAACAACATCTTGCCGTAATTTGATGCCAATGTCATAAAGTCCTAATGAGTTCCATTTATCTAAACATGCTGACAGTTTTTAATCATGCAGATCAATATAAACATGTCAAACATATCAATAGACACACAATATGTGTCTATTGTTGTGGACATGCAATTTAAACATCAACATGTAATATCGCTATGTGTATATGCATAACTGAGTGCTTGTTTGAGACTGCATATGATGTGAGTGCATACCTGTACAATATGTAGAAACTATTACAGTAATATTATCACAGTGCATGGAGAGATCTTATTACTCTTCATCCAGTTACACAGCATACAGCCAGAGAAATCCATAGTCGCTTTGCAGCACTACGCATGTGATATAGTTGTTTTTATTATGTCAATATCCAGTCAAGTTTCTAACCTTCCTTGTGAGTGAACTGACTGAAAATCTCTTGAGAATAAGACCAAAACTGGCCTAACGCTAATTATGTTTTTATTGTCGAGGGACGAGCATTGATTGTAAATGTGTCACTATGAACTGAGACCGCAGTGCTTTCAATCTACAGTTCAAATTATAATGTCGAGGTGTGGTGTTTTGTTTAAAAGGTATAGAGTGTAGAGAGGTCTAACACGTTTTACTGGCGATCGAACTAACAGGAATATGTTCTACTTTGCAGCCAGCGCCATCATATCTGTGGTTTTCCTCAAGGAGACAGTGCGCCCCTCTGACATTGTTGGTAAGCAAACACTCTCTTGTGATCGTAGCAGTTGAGGATGTCGTCACAGATTTCAAGGAAAAAGTAGCATCCAAATGGACAAATTATTTGTCGGAGAAAACATTCAGTTTGAATGAGACTAAGATGATGAAAAATGCTATCCTTAAATTAAAATTGCTCTGTTTTTCTATCAGTGGAACAGCAGTCTACTCAATAGACCTATCCTATTGTGAAAAGCTATTGTTTGCCCTAACAATTTACACTGCGGCTAAATGGCACGATTGTAATAGTCTTCACAATAATGATTATCGCAACTGTGAGATTGGAAACTCATATCAGCACCACACAGTGCTGCATATTGTACTGAAGCTGAAGCTATAGTTTTTAGCACCGCCTTGGTAAGAGGATTAGACAAACCGACATCAGATGTAGCAAGACAAATGGAATTCAAACTATAACATAGCCAGCCTATGTGAAGCTATGTGCATGAAATTTGCTTTCGATGCTGAGAAGGCCCTTCTCATTGGAGACGTAGCCTCAGAGGATAATTATGCAAGATATGAACTGCAGTACATCTTTATTCATGGGAAATATTGTAAACTTTAATGAACCTACCCCAAAGTACAAGTAGTAATAAAGATGTTGCTTTGAACGCCACTCGACTGATTCAGCGACATACAGCGAAATACTGGCATCATGATAAAAGGGAAATACTTTAATACAGTAAATACATACCCAGTCTACAGTTTATATGTTCAGAAACTCTTAAGTAATCTCTTTGCTCTGGAATGTACATATTATAACAATCTAACAAAATTAACAACAATTTTTCAAGTTTCGATATGAGCAAAGCTGAGTAAACGTTCTCTGGCGATCAGATTAATAGCTTGTGGGATTTGCAAACTTCAAACTACAAGGAGTATTTAAACTTTCATTGGGCATTAAAAACAGTAAGGCAAGCACTTTTCAGAGAACACTATACACGATTACGACTTAATGTTTTAGGCCTACCAGAGCATATTAATACATTGCCAATTCACACACATGGCAAATTCATACACAGATTGCAAATTGAAATCAGTGCAATACTAAACAGAGCCGAGGGAGCCAGAAGCACATCATCTGCAATCATATAAAACGCCCCTGAATGCCAGTATTTCATGGCTATTGCAAGCTGCAACAGCAATATCCAGCAAAAGCAAATGTTGTTTACGCTTGTTTGATAGAAATGCTTAGCTGATATGTGTAAAAAGCTGGACAGGAAAACCAGCTTCTTTCATGTGAGACCAGTTTTAAGATCGGTAATTAATCTTTATACAATGACCTGTTTTTCACTGTGTGAAAATGTTAACACAGATGCCATGTACGGTGAGCTGGAGGGTTCATGTAAAGTCGGCGGATCTGTCAAATCAATATGAATCTCCTCACTTCTTTCTCTTCAGGTGGCACCCTGGCGATAACAGGAACGTACCTCCTGGTGACCTTTGCCCCCCACACTTCCACACACATCACAGCCCATCTGGTCCAGTACTATTTCGTCAGCTGGTACTTCCTGCTTTACCTAGTACGTGCCACCATTTTAAACTCTCCTGTCTGAGTCATATATGTGTTTCTAAGGACGTTATGGTCTCCTATTGACTGCTGCGGAGTGGATATTCAAATTTGACGGCAGACACCACTGGCAAAAATGTCAAAAAGGCGCTGCGACTGTGGCAGGCGCTGCCCTGCTGTTAGATATCTAACCCAGCGTTCAGCCTCTCTGTGCGGAAGGGCAAGAGAAAACATGACCACGATTAACCTGCCCTGACAGAATGGTGACAGAATGACTTGAATTTATTTATTTAATTTGGACATAATTCCAATACAGAGTATGAAAGATGACGTGCTGCACATTTGCACACAGGGCTTTTATGTACACAGTTACACATAATAAAAACACACAGTCATCAGCCATAAAGCCTCCACAATAACACTGAAGTCTATGAAGAAATGAACTACATGAAATACTGACCTTTGCCAAAGATTCTAGACTAAAGGCGTCTTTAGTCTAGAAGTTCTAAATGAGCTAAAAATGGCTACAGCTCTGGTTTGCTTTGGATTTTACTTAATTTGATTTCAGTCTGTAATGCGTTCCAGAGTCGACAGCCCTGATTGTCCAAATTTAGACCTAAAATGTGATATTTTACAGTTGCCATTCACCACTAATTATTCTGCTACTGTCTTGTCTTTGGATAAATTGGAAAGAGTCTCTGCAGCTCAACTCGTTGATACATTTGAAGAGTAGTTTAGGAAAACAGAAGTAAGCGAAGCTCTCAGATCTAAGTAGACTGTATCTTCTCAGGATCTGATGGTGCATCTCTCAGAGAGGGTTTCTTTGTCTATTATCTTCAGAGGATTTGGTTTCTGACCGTAGATGACAATGCTCGAGCCCATACTCCCATACAATATGAAAAACGAGTGAAGATAATGGATTGCATAATATAGTGTCTGATCAATTACGATTGGTCTCATTACATGTTTATCAAATCTTAGTTATGGATCTGTGCTCGTAATAATCTGAAATCATTTACCTCCTGTTTCCTCCTCCCGATGAGCTCATACTAGGGAAAGATTCTGTAAAAACTGAAATTGCCTGTGGTTTTTGCACTCTGTTTTAAAAAAATATTCCCCTCCCCTCACAGTCTGCAAATGCATTAACACTTACCCATGTGCTCTTCTACTCCAATTTTGCAGGGATGGCATAAACATAGCTGTTACCATAGTGATGAATCTGGTGCAGCGCTGGAAAAAAAAAAGTCTTTTCTCAAAATGTACTCATCAGAAAAATGTAAATGTTAGCCTCAGATGTTACACTACTCTGAGTCCAAACCACCTTCAGTGTTTTTAAAGGAAGATTTTAGCAGTAGAAGGTCACATCCTGCTGCTTTTCCATTGATGCCAGCACTCCCATGGCAGCAGCAGAGAGACACGGCGCTCTCTGTTTTTCACCTTTCAGGTTAAATTTGTCTTGTACGAATCCAGCGCTTTGTGTAAATCAAGAGTGGAGTAAAGGCGTAAAGAGAAGCGAATGACACCTGTGATCTGTTACTGCTGCCGAAGAAACCACCAGCTGAAGACATGAACTTCCTCCTACAACGATGCAGCGTGAAATTAGAACAATGCAAGTTCACGAAGGATAATCTATTCCATTCCCACAGCAAAACTCCACACACTGTTCACGTGTGTGTTCGTTTCATACTGTATTTCATTCTGTGAAAGGTCCTACGTGTAAAATAATGGGGACAGTTCTATTGGCAATTTTAGATTGTTTTTAGGGGTGCTCAGGTACATTGAAATTTCATCTGAGCACCATTAAAAATGATGGGAATTATTATTATTGCTATTATTAAATCATTTGTGTGTGTGTCTGATTGAACAGGCAAAGTGAAAGATTGTTGAATACTTTTGCAAAAGGCGTGTTTCATCTTTCATTTTCTTAAAACATATTTAAGTGTTTGAAACTTATTTACAAGTAATTCAGTGTTATTGTTCTAAATTAAAATACACAGAGAAAAATATTTGTCCATTGATAGTCTATTATAAATTGTCTAGTAAGTCATTAATAAGCAATTGTAAAGAAGTTTAGTGAAAAAGTCATCTATACATACAAACTTAAACTAGCTTAACTTCAATTTTGCACATTTTACACAGTACCTCTCTCTGTGCTCAGTGTCACTAAATCCAAAACATCACCAGACGACACAGTTTGTGGTTATTTTCGTTCCATCTCTGCAATAGATCATCCTAAATCCTCCTAAACCTGGACCTTTAAATTTCAGGCTTTTGTGATTATATAATTGCACAGGCATATTGCGATTACGATTGCAATTAAATTCATTCTGGAGCCCTTGTTACTGCAGCACCTTCCATCTGTCCTGTTAAATCCCAGATCTTGTTAGTCACTTGGCTTACTTTATCTAAACCAACAAGAACAACATAACGAGAAGCAGGTCGTCGTTCCCCTTTTTTCCTAATGCGTTAAACTTCTGCAAGGTACTGCATGCACGTCACATTATGCTAATTCTCAGAGAGCTGATTCCCCTTTTTTTCCAACAACACTTCATAAAAAGGATCACGTCAACATTATCGCACCAAATCTCCTTCAGAGTTCTGTATAATCCCCACACTGTTTACAAACACTCGATTATCTGCTCGTAATTCATCAAACCAAACAGAGATAGTCCTAAAAGGATAACAGCTAGCAGCCTAATCTGAGTGCTAGCCAGCGATGTAAACAGTGAATATGTGCCCTGGGTAGCAGTGCAATATTTATTCAGGGCACAGCATTTCTCTCCACAATCTTTCGCATTCCGCTCCTGAATCTGGTCCTGTTTGTTGAATGAATACAAACAGACTCGGACAAAAATGAAGCTACTGCACGGAGAGGAAAAGCGAAATGTTGAGATAGTTGGAGGAACCACAGATGGGTGGAGTGACAGGTGTCTTCAAAGCGGAATGGCCTCGCTGCCAGTGATTGATGCACTGGGTTTGCTGTTTTCCATTTCAGACAACGCATTGTGAATTTACTCATCACCCTGCAGGCGAACGAGTATGAGATGAAATATCCATCACTGTCGTGTCATTATTTCCTAAGGACAAACTGTTATTAAGTAATTTCATCTGGCAGGACTTAGGCTATTAAACTACTGCCATTTGATGTATTCATAGTGTTAAATGGTATATCCATCACAAATGACCCAGGCCTTTCTAAATTCATTTGGTTATGGGCAAAAAGGCCACTGACATCCTTAAATAAGCCTTCTATTAAGCATACGGTATTTAAAGAGACACATGGATGGTTGTGAGAGACATTTAAAGGTCAGCTTGACCTTTTTTTCCCTCGATTTTACTTTTGTACTCCTTTCTTAGTCTCCATCCATTAGAGTTGTGTGCTGTTATATCAGAGGTCCTTGCACAGCTGAATACTATTGGACTCACGAGCACGGCCACGGGCCTTTCTCATTAAAGGCAAGCAATTCATTTCATTTTTCTGCCACGGTCATTTGTTTCAATTACTTGGTGCCGCTCACTGCCTGCATGCAGCACTTTGTAATACAGATAAGATGGTCAGTACAAGTATAATTCAAATGCATTTGAGATTTTCATTTTCTGTGCAAAGTCTAAGGAAATGGAATCCGAATTAATGACTTGTGTAACCTACCCCTTCTCCTGCTTTGACCCTCTCTCATCAGTTTCTAGAGGTCATCATCTTTTGCATCCTTCTCTATGTGTACAAGAGGAGGAACGTGAAGCACATCGTCATTGTCATGCTGCTGGTGGCTCTTCTAGGTATGAACAAGTGTCTGATTGAGGGCATTGAGGTTATAAATTACAATTGTTGGTAGCCAGAGGTTGCTTTGTTGCCTGGCTACCAAACATTATGGGGCTGTTGTGATTCCAGTTGTTGTTGCTGAGAAAAGATAAGAGCACAGTGGAAGGAAATCATTTACCCTAACTCAACAGAGAAACAATAAACCACCCCTAAAAATCAGGACGTTCTTTATCGCTGCTACAAGTCGTATATCTGAATGCTGAAAGGTATCTGTCGCATCTGTGTTGCTGCAGCCTCTCTGACAGTCATCTCGGTCAAAGCTGTGTCAGGGATGATCACAGAGTCAATAAAGGGCCAGCTGCAGTTCATCTACCCCATCTTTTATGTCATGCTTGTCGTCATGGTCGCCTCCTGCGCCTTCCAGATCAAGTTAGTCAAGGTTTTTTTCTCTCTACCTGATGCTAGAAACTGAAGAAAATAATATGTTGGACATGGTGACGCTGCATCTTACGATGATAAATGCTGCTGCACAGTGTCTCTGTAACCAAGGTCATTGTTTTCACTTTTCTGTCCACAGATTTCTTAATGAGGCAATGAAAATGTTTGATGCAACAGAAGTGGTACCTATCAATTTTGTGTTTTTCACCGCAAGTGCCATTGTTGCTGGTATGTCAACCGAAAACTTAATGATACTATGGGTTATGTTTTATTCACTAGTTTTAGTTTTTCTGTTTAAAAGGATGGTCTGATGTTTTGGTAATTGTTGCTTATTGCCTTGAAAAAGTAATCATTGGTGAAGCGTAGATTAATTGATCCTGATAACAGTATTCATTCATGTACAAATTTTCTAAAAAGCAATTTCTAAAATCCAGGTTCTGTTTGAACCTTTAACTGACAAAAGTTTTGAAAAAAGGGTTTCACTGATCAACAAATTTAGATTTTGTTGCCCGCTATGTGCTCAAAAAAAGTTGAGACATGTTTACTACCACGTTACATGGCCTTTCTTTTTTTATGACACTTTTTAATCATTTGGGATCTGAAGATACTAATTGTTGCCTAATATATCCCACCCACTGACAGTTGCTATTGTAACAAGATAATCAACACTGGGCACTGATGCTCTAGACCATCACAGATGCTGCTTTTGCAGCTTTTGCTGATAACAGTCTGGATAACAGTCTCTTTTTCATCCGCCGTCCGTTTTTCCTGAAAACAAGCTGAAACATGGACTCGTGTGATCACAGCACACGTTTTCCACTGTCTTTCGGTCCAACTGAGATGAGCTCGGGTCCAGAGAACTCAGTGGCGTTTCTGCACAGAACTGATGCAGGGCTGCCTTTTTGTATGATGCAGTTTCAGGTTTTCAGTTTTCCGAACCATCTGGCTTTATTCATCACAGTAACATGACGGTTTCTCGTGCAATGTCGCCTGAGATTTTACTGGATTCCCTGAATCTTTCACAATATTATGCACCGTAGATGGTGGAAAACCTAAATTCTTTTTCAGTTTCCATTGAGAAATACTGTCATGAATTTTGGCACAAAGTGTGACGTGACCCAGCCTTTGGCGGATCCTCCTTTTATGTCCAATCATCATCTCCTCGTCTGTTACCAATGAACCTGCTAAATGCTAATTAATCTTACAGAACAGCGTTACTTTTCAGTCTCATTTTAGTGTACTGCACGCATCAAAATCAGAAAAAATGGAAAATCTTTTCTTTGTGTATTTGTCAGCTAAATAAAGGTTCAGGCCAATTAACAAATCACAGATTTTAGTTGTTATTGCTTTTTAGAAAATGTCCCATTCACTTTGTAGTAATGCGCCGTTATTGTCTAAAATCTATTAGAAATACCCTAACCATAAACCAGTGAAGGTTGCACTGAATAGCATTTTCCATTATTGCCACTGTAGTTTGAGTCAAACCTTCATACACCACCACAGTGATCCAAATACAAGCTACAAGCTCCAAATGTGTATTAACCCACAGCTGCAAACAGTCCCCAACAAATGCACAAACAGTAACTAAAACTCTGTTTTCTTATGATTTGATTAGGAACAAATGCGATTAGACGTGACAGAAGAGGATGATGTTGCTAAGATGTTGCTTTTTCATTGAATTCAACACCTTCATATTCTTAAGCAATATGTTACAGATACTTCAGCCTGGCTTTTTTCAGCGAGTCAAAGAGTATACGCTGCTGGATTTGAAATTTAAATTCAAAACCCGATTCATGTCACAACATAGTGGAACATGACGCACAGAGAAAATGGAGATTCACACTCCTATCCTGTCAATAGTAGTGGCATTTGTTCAGCTGTCAAAAATAAGTGAAATAAACATTTACATTTTTAATATTTAAAAGCATTTCTGACAGTATATCTTCTGTCAAAGTCCATTTTTCTGTTTACCGTTTTTCATGAGGATAAATTGTCCCAACAGCTAAAATGACTTGACGTAATTCCAGGCGATTTCCAGTCCAGATTCAGTGAAGTGTAATAGCAGAAAATGTTCCAGCTGTCTGAAACATCAACAGTAAACATCAGTTTTTGCTGTCTGTCACGTAGAACACAAGAGCAACTGCTTCTTACCACAATTCTTCCACTGATGTCCCTTAATAATACAGGCTGACATCCATCACTGAAATCTGGCAGGTTGAGGATTTCTCACCTTTTCTGAAAACCTCTTTCTCTGATATTGCCGATATTACTATTGCTTTCCCCACCTACACATATAACCCACAATTGACTGTATTGAACAACAAATTGCTCATGTATTACATCTGGCACTATACAAACATCCGGGGGTGGATTTCTTCTTTAAGATTAGTTTTGTTCACATTGAAGAAAATAATTATTTGAGTCCTAACCCAGTGGTGGTCTCAACAATAGGACTGTGCACAGTGAAGTGAATGTATAAGCGTAGGAAGAAGTGGAGATGTGATGCTTTTTTTCCCGGTTTATTAATTGAAACAGTAACTGGTCACTGAGAGGAAAATGTTTTGTATTAGACGTTGTAATTGTTGATTCTGAACAGCGTATCTTCTCTGATCTGGGAGACTAAATTAAATGATTTGCAGGGCTTTGCTATACAAACAAAGCACTAGAGATAATCTACGTTTATTTTGCTAGAATGAAATGCATTTTAATTTGTTTATTTCATTGTGCAGGCATAATATTCTACCAGGAATTTGAAGGCTTGGCTTTGCTGAACATTTTCATGTTCCTGTTTGGGTAAGTACTTAGTAACAGACCTGTAATTGTAGTTCATTAAAAATGTTATATTTACTGTGAGCCAATCTTCTCTGAAACTCTCTTCCAGTTGTCTTCTTTCTTTCCTGGGAGTTTTCCTGATTGCACGGAACAGGCCAAAGATAAAGCAACAGAACCGCAATTTTATCCCAATGGACAAGATTCCCGGTCAGTCCCGATCATCTTTTAATTAACTCACTTTGCAAATGTTGCGTGCTGACCTATTTGTGTTGAGTACAGTGCATTGATTAGCAGGCAGTGGCAGTATGAATCTACTGAATGACCCTGGATTTATCTGACTGCTAAAGTCTGCAGCCCTGGCAGCAGGGTCCATCTAATGAGCTGTTCTGTCTGTGTTCACAGGGAGAAGGCACACAGACAAAGTGCAGCCTGAGGCAAAGACTATGACATACGGATCACTGGCAGCCAAACTTATGTGCAACAGAGCTGGCCAAGCAGACGATTCATAGGACCAGCTCCATCTGTTGGACTGTATTTTCGTGGGATTTGCAAGTTTGATTTGTGCCTCATCCTGGGTACTTCAATAATATTTCTATTTATAGCTCTGAACGGTGGGCATTGATTTAAACCAGTGACAGCGACCGTATTGGTGTTAGATTTTAATGCCAGAAGTGTGAAGTACCTCTCATGGAACAGCTCTAGTTAACCCTGAAATATTCCCAGTGTGGCCTATCAGTAATGAGAAAATGAACTCGATAAGAAACACCTTAGGCTCAAAAGTGCAAAATCAGATGCATTACTTTCTACAACTTTTAATTCTGAGAGGTCCAGGGGGCCCTTGTGACAAATTCCATACGTAACATCTTAATCAACTGAATACATCAATGTATGTCCAACGAGTTGTCAATAAACCAGGAGAAAATGTTTCAGCAGTATGAGTTCATGTCACACGGCAAAAAAAGCGCTCTACTGCCCCCTAATGGTAGTGGAAGCCCAAAGGTGACCAGACGACTTCGATAAGTGAGTCGTGTTTTTCTGAAGTGAGGTGATCTGGCCCAGGTTAATATAAGAAATAAGCATGATTCAAAAGTAGTAGTTAAATAAACTGGTTGTTCGTATCTATTTAGCGGTTTCATTTGTGTTTTGAAGTGTGTGGCAGGCACCGATATTCTTTAAAAAGCCATTTCACAGGTGATAAAACCCATCTCCAAAGGCACTAATGCACAATCTAACTACCTTTCTTTACCTTAGATAAACCTCAGACTGAACTGCTACCAAACTTTAGTGTTGCCAAGCAACGCTCTTGTCTACCACCTACACATTATGGGATATGTGGGAAAGCAGTGCTCATACAGTGTCACTATAAAAAGAATGAATGTTTAAGCACCATTTGTTCTGGCGTTGCATGTTGCATTATTAGTGGTGCTGTTGTCACACAGGTGAAGGTTAAAGCTTTTACCCACAGATGACTTCTGTCAAGTGCAGTTTGAGTAGTTTATTACCAGTCACTTTAATGCAGTGGCTTTTTAAACAGAAATTGGCACATCCTTCAACTCAATTAATTTAAACTGAGAATGATAAATTACCACAAACAGTCTCAGATTCTTTAGTCTAGATATAGACAGGTACATAAATCACAAATTAAGTCATTGTTGAAGCCCATCTGCTTAAAGGTTGAACAGATCTATCAAAAGTAAAACTTTAGGCTTTCTTTCCACTGTTCCCCTTTGTGGAGCATCTCTCTGACCTAGG
>JAPQRN010000009.1:22009577-22026453 GCA_037367275.1 Coranthus polyacanthus
TAGTTTTGTTTAAGAAATGGTTTGAATGTAGAACTTTTGCTTGTAGTTGAATATTTTCACTGTGTGGTATTAGTACTTTTACTTTAGTAAAGTAGTCCATCTGAATACTTGTTCCAGGCCTGTACTGCTCAGTAGCTGTGGTTGGAGGTGGAGCAGTAGTCACTCAGTAAGATGTGTTTTGTGTTTTTTTTTTGTTTTTTTTTAGGAGCAAAGTTCAGGTTTTGGTTTGTACTTTAATCTGCTTAAACTGTGCAAAGGACAAACTGTTAATATAAATGGCAAACTGTGCTGATCATTTTTGTGTTTGACTTTTCCAAACAAGGTTTTCTACTGACTTGCTTATGAATTGGTAACACATTATGCTCTAAATGTACTGAAAAAAACTAAACTGACTTTTAGGTTTATTTTATCTTCAGGACGTTCGTGAGTCCTGAACAGAAAATCTTGTCTATGGAAGAAAAGTTGTGTCTCTGATAGATTAGTGCAAAGTATGTGAAGGAGGAGACCCTGCGCTGTAGCTTAGACGATTCTCTGTTGGTGTTGTGCGTCTCCCAGTCAAGCAGTGGTGGTAGATCGGACCATGTACGTCTCAGGACAGCTGGGGATGGACCCCGCTAGTGGACAGCTGGTGGATGGTGGTGTTCAGGCCCAAACCAGACAGGTAACCCAGCACGTGAACCACAAACCAGGAGCCCTGCAACATACTGTAACAAAACTGCCCGTGATATTCTTTCTAAATCCATGTCAATGGGTTTAAGTCCTTTACCAGCATGTTATGAATAAGTGTCTTTTTCAGCCTTGCTTTGCATTTTCTCTCAGTTTTGTATCAGCTTGTCTCGGTCTTTAAATCCGAACAAAGCTACTTTGAGGACTCCATGACCAAAGATTCAGATAATAAACTTGTTGCAAAGGAGATATCAGGTCATCCTGACCTCTTTTTCAACACTACATCTTTTCATCTAATGTTCTGCAGCCTTGGAAAAGTTAACCTTGCCTCAAGTCAAAATAAATCAATGAATCTCAGTTGCTGATTGCAACTACATTGCTTTTGTCCCCTGTAGGCGCTTGTGAACATGGGTGAAATCCTTAAAGCTGCCGGTTGTGGTTATGAGAATGGTGAGAAGAGCTGCATCTTAATCTAGAAAGTGAAACATTTTCAGCGGGTCAATGAAGTGCACGTAGAGACTTTAATCTTGTCTCATTGTTTTGTTGCAGTTGTGAAAACCACAGTACTCTTAGCCGACATGAATGACTTCACTAACGTCAACGATGTTTACAAGCAGTGTAAGTATGACTTATTGCCTCCTTTTTCTACTGTTCTGTCAAGGTTAGAAATCCATCATGACAGCAACGTATGTGAAGCAAAGGCTCTCGAACATTGCAATACAGATTCAGCCACTGGGTGTCAGCACAACCCAGAGAACCTGCATTAATAAGGCTTATGCACTGCTTATTAATTAGGTGCCCTCTCACTTGATTGGCTTGTGTTGGTTTCTATAGACTTGATTTTATCCACATCAAAACTAGGACAAGGCAAAAAAAATGTTGAGTTCATACATTCAAAATGTTCGGAGGCACTGTAATTTTGTTAACATGGTGAAACAAAAGCCTGCAGGAGCGTGCTGAGTCACTAAGGAAAGTGAAACCCGAGCTGCTGCTGCTGCTAGCGGATTAAGCTTAAAGTAAATGTCAAACAACATGCCACATCTTCCGCTCACTTCACTCCGATTACAAAGCCCTCACGGGGAATCCAGGGATGCCTCGTACGAGCTTGATATTCATCTTAATGGCATTTGAAGTCATTCAGGAAGTTTGAGATATTGGGTAAACTTTGATTTTAGTCGACATGTAAGGGGTTGAGTTAGCGCAGTAAAAAAAAAAACATTAGTTCTAATCTACAATTTGTGTGAAAAAGCTACACCTGCTGAAGCTTCACGAAGGAGTAAAACTGAGTTGTCATACCTTTACGACGTGAATAAAATGAAGAGGATCAGAGCTCGCTGTGGTCTTTTCCTTCGCAGAGACTTAATCAAGCAGAATAAGTGAAAACACCTGTGAGACTCTATCGAGGCGTGGAAGGCGTTTACGTGTTCATTGCTGTCGTTTTATTGCACTATATTTACCAAAGATCTCCTGTTTTTTTTTAGTTATTTTCTAACTGTGTACGATATGTGTTATGCACTATAGTTTACTCACAGATGACTGTATTTGCAGAGTATAGGAAATAATGCCGAGACTTAAGTCTATTTGTCTCTGTTACGTTTTCCTAGACTGAAATGTTGCCCCCAATCCACATTATTTTCTGTTTAAAAGTGGATTTTTTTTTTTAAGCAGTACAAGACCCACTAGACCAGCGGTTCTCAACTCATTTCACTTTGGGACCCACATTTACCCCCGGATATTAAGTCACGACCCAATTTTATAGAATTTAAACAAAGGATTTATTGTTCAAAAATGTACTGATAAGCACATATTCAACATCAGCATTAGTTAATTAACAGAAAAAATATACACAATTTCATCCCTACATTCAGAGCACACGACGCTGTTGATTGTCATTAACATAACTCCTCTGTTTACACACGTGATAAAGTAAAGGGTGTTTTCACTGACACACACATTTATGGAAGCTGTTTTGAGTCTAAATGACATTGTAACTTGGATGGTTTTGGTTTTCAGTCACTTTTTATCATCGTTTTACATAAATCCATATCCAACAACAGCAACGTAAACTTAGCCTGACACCTTTCAGTCAGTCTACTGCACGTCTGTCAAAACAAAGGCCAAACGTCCGATAATTAAGCATTTAAATAGATTATTTTTTTAACCACACACTCCGCGACCCGTTCAGAACGAGTCTGCGGCCTTCGTAAACTACATGATTAATATGACAATGGACTTGTTTTTCTCTGTAGACGTCAGCAGAGCAGGTAACGCACATGTGTAGTTAGTGTCACCAATAACATTGCCTGTGCAGACCGAACGCACGTCATCCCTTATTAGCGTTATATGAGTTACACCTGCGCTTTTCTTGCACCGACATTTCAAAGTGTCTCCAGTGGACATTTCTTTCAGCTACATCAATACGTGGTAGAAGGAAGGAGGACTAATTAGAATTGTGGACGACAAACACCGCAGGTCAGCCGAGTTTGGTTTAATCGTAAAAACACATTTCATACGCATTTGTTGTGCTGCTCTTTTCTTTTTTTTTTTAGTCTTCAGCAACAACTTCCCAGCCAGAGCTGCCTACCAGGTCGCTGCTCTCCCTAGAGTGAGTGTTTTTTCCTTTTTACATTGATCGTGTGGTGGAAAGCTGTCATCCCTCACTGTGTCGTATTCTCCCTTCCTCTTTTTCTTCTTTTTTTTTTTTCTCAGGGTGGACTGGTTGAGATCGAAGCAGTTGCTGTTTTAGGGCCTGTGACAGACGCTTCCTAACGAGAGCATTGATCGGGCGATTAAAACGTGAAAGCTTAATGATTGCTGAAATCTCAACGTGCCTTTTGGTGGACCAGTGGTCTCAGGAAGACTTAATAAAACTAAATTCCCCTGGAGCACTAATTCATTTTTTCATCTGACGTTTGTATGCTTTAAAGTGATTTACCGCTGTTGTGAACACGAGTCACCTTGCAGGCTAACAGCAGGCCCAGGGTGCTTTCTCTTTCTCATTAACATTGATGACACATGTTTGGAGACAAACACTGCATTTTAAATTCCTTCTACTCACATTTCACTCATGATAGCTGAAAAGTATCTAAGCTTGTTTGCTGTATTAAGTGACACCACCAGCTTAAGTTGTTTGTGCATCCACTCTCAATATGTCAGATGACACATGACTAAATATGACTCATTAAAAATGTTTTTTAATTTGCTTAAATGGCTCTTTGTTCAATTCGTCTCAACAACTCTCTTTCGCTCTAAGCTCAGCTTGTGTCTCTCGTTTTCTTCAAATGGGTCTCTACTTGTCGTAACAGGATATACATGGATATATGCTGTTTCCCGGAGGATAATCGCTCCGATTCAAAGTGAACAGAAACTCTCGCTGCACGCATCTTTAAAAAAGAAGGTTTAATCTCTCCCAATGCTTTTTCAATCCAGGAACCGAGTTTATTTAAGAGGGATGGGTTAATACATCCCACCGAAGCCTGTCCACCTGCAGGCGTTTCCATGCCAACAACACAGGCTGATTTAAGGCCTGTGGTTTAATCAGTGCAGTTTTGAGACATATGAAGTACAGTCTTGTGTTGTGAGTCGACCTCAAATGTATAGCTCCAAGCTCATGCGCTGTACGACACTGTGTGTATAGTGTAGTGTTGGTGTAGGTTTACACACATAATCTCAGAAATGAGAAAACGACACGTTAAAGTGTCTCATGCAAAGTATTACCTCATTTTAAATTCCTTGTGCTTAAGCCTGGCGCGTTTTGTGCTCATAACAACCGTACTAATTTACATTGTGAGCGAGGATGATGACACTGTGTTCAACCACAATCTGTACAGTGGAAATGTAGACGTTCACCTGACGTAGGTCCATAGTTCTTTATATTTTTCCAAGTTGTGAAACTATATGTTTTATGAAATATACAGCTTTGGAAATAATTATTAGACCACCTGTCAGTTTTCTGTAGAAATCCAACGTTGATAATTCTGTTTGAAATTCATCAAAGTGATTCATTAATGACAGCAGAGGTGGGAGACTCGAGAGCTTAGCGTCGGGCTTATTTGACTAACACTGACAAGTCATCCTGCTCATAAAGATATGGAGAGGTCACGTCTGATTTTTAAAAAATGATTGGGGGATTTCTATTGCCATCTGTGCGGTCCACACCACCAAAATAAATGATGTATAAAAACACGAAATATTGAATTGGTAGAAAAGTTTTACACTAGATGACCAAAAACATTTTCATTTTTGAGACACCATTATTATGTGCATAAGTTACATACACTACATGACCAAAAGTTTGAGGACAACCCCGATCATGTACTTTTTTTGTAGCATTGGTGTGCAGTTGTTTTAGGTTTAATATGTTTAATTATAGGGAAGTCGGAGTGCTGCAGCACGTAATGACTACAGTGTGCCTCCAACAGCTTGGTTACAAAAACATGAACATGACTGGGGGCCCTGATTTTGTGGCTGAATGGGAGCAAATCCTTGTAGCCAGGTTCCAAAATCTTCTTAAAAGCAAGAACAGGAAATGATGAGACTTAAACAGCAACAACAGCATTCCTGAGGTTTGGAATGACATGTTCAGCAATAACATTCGGGATGTTTTTTTAAATTGTCCTCAAACTTTTTGGTCACATCGTGTATTTATAAGGTCAAGACAATCCAAAGTCATTTATAACTCAGCCGTTAGAAGACAATTGTGTGATGAGGAGAAGGCGGACATTTTGGTTCTCCACGAGGAGGATACAGTGAGAGAGACACAGCTGAGGCACTGTAAATGTCAGTGATGAAGACGTACCAAACATTTGAATGAATTTAATAGTTGGAGTATGTTGTTTAAAGTGTGGATTTATATCACGTCGAGTATGAATTTCAAAACACTGGAAGCGTCGTGTTTGTCCTTTGAAACACATTTCAACACATACGGAGTCATGGGAATGTCCGCTATGAACCACAGTGTCGGACATTTCATGCATTTCAAATTCGACCCTTCTCTCACAATAAAATCCCAAAAAGCACACATTAGTGAGTGAAACTTTATTCTACACTAGGTTAGCAAATCATAGACAAAGATCACAGAATGAATATATTACAGAGGGAAAAAAACAGTTGAAACAAAGATATCAGACATCAAACAAGCATTTGTTCCCACCACATCCATCGCACCTGCAATTAAACGCACATTCTAAGACCTTTTACACAGTTTTCATTCAATACAACTAATGATAAGTTAAACATCCTGTCAAGTGGGTGATCTCTAGTCTTCGGAGTATGTATCCAATCACCTGATATTTTACCCTTTTTTTAAACACACATCCAAAAACATACTTTGTGATTTTCAAAAAAGGAAAGAAAAACATGGATTTGACACTTTAACAGTAGTGCTTATCAGTGTTACACTGTACACTCTGTGACTCAACACTTAGTACTGTCATTCCTATTAGAAAAGCGGAAATTAAAATGTGTAAATACCAGACAGAAACGTGAATTTATGGAAGAACGTTTCCATCTGTGTCTTTTTGAACACTGACAGTTGCATTAAAAGTAAGTGACAATGACAATATTTCATTTAGGTTTTTTTTTTTTTGGTGGCAGTGTAACCACCGTTTTGGTCACATTTCCAGTTTGCGTCTCCCTTGCAGGTTCTTTGCATCACGTCGTTCACAGTTGTGTTTGGCTTTTATTCCTCATAGAAGCAGCTAATTTAAATAATCAAAGATTTACCGTTAGCATCTTTTCATACACTTCACCGCACCCGAGACACTGACAATTAAAACAACCTCTATAAGAAGAAGTTCACAGATTTCAAGGAATACTGCACCCTCCGCTAAAAACAGGGTTTTCATAGCACGTTCAGGCACTTAAGGTCTTAACGGGAAAAACTCCTCAGAAAGTTTTGAATGTTTCCTCATATTAATGTAGTGTGGTTTGTGAGATCTGATAAGGCAAAAACGTTGTGTTTTTCTTCCAGTAGGCTTTACATTTGTAGCTTTGGGAAATGTCATCAAATTGGCGAATCTCCTCTGCCTGGAAGAGAATAAAGAGCAGATTAAGACACTCATAGGACATGTGCTAAGGTTTAAATGAAATGGTTTTACAGAATTTTGTCACACAGTTAATTTCTTCGAACCCAATTATTACACTAAATTAGAGGGTATCGTCATAAAAGGTACAGTGCAGTGCGTTTACTTCTGCTGGGGCATTCCAAAAGTGAAAAGTCAAAGTCTGATCCTTCAGGGTAGCCTTGCATTAAAGTCTGGTTTGTGGTTGTGAACTTACCAACTCAGTCCTCCTTTTTGGCTTTCTCAGTCTCAGTCTCCTGAGAGGCTTCTGTTGAAGACACCACTAAAGACACACATGCACAGAAAAATCAGTATACAATGTTTTCATTCAATACTGGACACACTCTAGTCTTAAATGCTCAGGGTGTGTTTGACATATGACTTCACCAAACATAATGAGGTACTGGGACAATTACCTCCCAGTACCTCATGGTGAAGAAATTTAGAGCTAAAACTCCTTTTTCGCCACATGGTGTACTGGTCTATCAGTGTTTTATGTAAGCTCCCAACACCTTTTCTTTGACATACTCAGAACACGGGAACTGGTTTGGCCTGAAAGCAGCTTTGCCTCTAAAGAGAAAAAGTCTCATAAAAGTTATGCAATGTGTCCTCCACAGTATACTGGGATTCTACAAGTGCTGCCTGGAGGGGCGTCTCTGCCCTAAAAGTACAACATGTACTCTGAGAGTTACGAGTGGGGTGCAGGGTGTGCTGAGCTCTGCTTTACACAAGACAACTGACCACTGCAGGAACAGCTAAAGAGTTAATGTGTAGAATAAACACTGGACAGTTGGTGTACTCTTTCTAAAAGGCAGATCTTTTGTTTTCTTTACCAGAGAAGTCAAGATATAATCATATGCAGCAGTGGCTCCCAGCCTTTTTTGTCTACTGTGCCCCCAGAGCTCAATCAGATAAGCTCCAATGAATGAATGAATGAATTCTGCTCATATAGACTAGAAACTAAATGTGTATTAATACTAGTGATTATGTAGAAGTATCTGTTACCATTAGCCTACTATATTCACCTATTTAGCAACTATTGCAATACTTATGTCTGCTTACACTTTGAATAATCTACTAACTTAACCCTCTAGCATTTATTTAAGCTTTCTATATGAAACACATATTACATTTATTTTAACGTCTCTGTTTACTAGCTCCTACTGACGTACTCTCACCTGCAACGTAGCGTTAAAAGGGTTCCAGCTGATTCATGTTGACAGTCAACTGAAGATCAATATAAGTTCTAATCCTATTTGATTATTTTTCCTTCTAAACACATGCTTGTGAATTTTTATTATATATTTCTTTAAAAAATCTCATTGGCAGGTATATAATCATTGCATATACAGTGTACCCTATACTCCTGGAATCTTTAGAGATCTTATCCAAGACACTGCTGTAGTTTGTGTTAGAAGAGTGTAAAATTCCACATTTTGTGGCCAAGCACATGAGGCACTGCAGCTTTATTTTAATGTTTGTTTCAAAGAAACACAAGTTTCAGTGTTTAGGGAACACTGTATAAATTCATGACATTACAAGATGTTGTCATGACATAAAGAAAAAGCAATGATGTAAATTAGAATTGAATTGTGAATTAGGATCTTGGTAGAATCACATGACGCAGTGGATCTTTCTTTAAATTAAATGAGCCCTGAAATTGCTTTTCCATCACAATTTTTGCATGATGATCCAAATCCGGTCAGGCTTGTAGAGCATTTACATTGTGTTATGTAATTGGAAGCAGCAGGGCATGATTATTCTGCAGGCAGTTAACAATAGAAAGAACGAGTGTTAGTTGCGTGACTGGAGCTGTTGTGCTGACAACATGCTCATGCTATAATCAACACACTCAAGACAAACCTTCATTTCTTACTTTATCTGTGTGTGTGTGGGGCTGCTTTCTCTTTCTCACACTGCGTTATCTGTTTAGCGACACAGCCCAACAATCTCCTGTTCATCCTGTCAACCAATCACAGGAGCACACACATAAACCTGTATGAAGCACTGTTCATTAAAAGAACAGCTAAATGCTTCACTAAGAGTTTCCTAGTCATGTGTGTTGGGTCCCTCCGTAGTAGCAAATTCCTGAACCTTTGAGGCAATGATGTTACAAAGTGTGTCTCCTGAAACAAATCAAGCCAACTAATGTCCATCTGTGTGCTAAGACAATACACTGGCTCAGTGATTATTAATTGTTAACCTGTATGCAAACAAGATCGTCCCATCTGTTTGTGCATAAGTTAAGTCTTTTGAGCCTGTGCTCACCCTTTCTCTTATTTCTACTTGTTTGCACATGCTTATGTTTGCATACATTCCCCAGCTATTTCAGCCAGTGGCAGCGCTGCGCTGGTCTGACCTCCACCCAAAAACTGTCAGGCCTCGAGTCTGTCAGAAGTTGTCTTTTATGCCATATCAAGCAGCTTCAAACATGACACCTTGTCACTTTTCATGTTAAATCAAGTAAAACCACTTAACCAGAAAACCTGTCAGAAAGACATCCTCTTAAACGAAGGTAGGGCCCGTTCACTGGTGTGTCCCTCCACAGTTTTACTATGACAGTGTCACCAAGACAATTTGCAATGTGTCACTGTCACATGTTGAATAAAAATGCATCTTGAAGATTGTAACTGTAGATTAGCTGGAAAAGATTTCTAAAAAGTTTCTGATATCTGTGTTCTGTTTTCTGATAAGAGAGAAAGCAACACTTAAATGTTATTCACAATGTATTATACCTTCGGGTGAGGGTTCAGGGTCTGGATCAGCAGCAGGGGCTGGTGTTGAGGATGTCTCAGAGTCTGCTGGGGCTGCAGTGTCTGTTGCCTCTGCGGCAGTGGCAGCTGAGGTTTCTGAAGCAGCTGGTTCAGAAGCTGGGGCCTCTGCCTCTTGGACCGATTCAGCAGCAACCGATTCTGCCACTGGAGCAGAGGAGGCCTCTGTGGGACAGGGTTCTTCTGCTGGTGGGGCAGTCTCAGCATGGGCAGCAGGGGGTTCTGGGGCCTGTTCGGCAGCAGGCTGAGGTGTGGCTTCAGCTTCGACTGGAGCAGGAGATAATACAGGCATCTCTGGAATAGTCGCAGCAGCGATATCTGCATCTATTACAAGCTGTGCAGCCTCAACAGGTGCTGAGGTTTCAGCTGGTGGTGAGACTTCACTTGGTACTGAAACCTCTTCTGGTGCTGAAGTGTCCACCAGTGCTACAATTTCACTTGGTGCTGGTGCAGCAACTTCACCTGCTGGTTCTGCTTCACTTGGTGCTGCAGCTTCAGCTTCAGTTGAAACTTCACTTGATGCTGCAGCTTCAACTGGAGGTGAAGTTTCAACTGGTGCTTCAATTGGTTCAGCTGGTGCAGGTGAGGCATTAACTGGTGCTGCGCTCTCAGCTGAAGCCTCTGCCTCAACAGGAGCTGCCACCTCAGCGGGGGTCTCAGCTACTGCCTCCTCCGCGACCACTGGAGCCTCTGCTGGCTCAGATACAACAGGCTCAACAGCAGGGGTGGCAACTTCAGGAAAGGCCTCAGCTGTCACAGCAGCTGCCTCTTCAACAGCAGCAGGGGCCTCTGTCTGCAGTGGCACAACAGCTTCAACAGCAGGGGCCTCCTCTGTAGCCGCAACAGGGGTCGCGCCCGCAGGGGAGGTCGAGACCCCTGAAACTACAGTTTCTACAGGGGCAGCTTCCTCCACAGGGGGCACCGCCTCCACCACAGCTACATCAGCCTCAGGTTCAGGAGAGGCTTCTACTGGTGCAGCACTCACAGTCTCTGGAGCTGGCTCTTCAGAGACAAGAGGTTCAGGTTGTGGCTCAGGAGCAGCAAGGAGGTCCACCCCAGAACCAAGATCCTCCTGGGCCTCCAGGGCCATTAACACGGGTTCTTCATCGACTCCCGGTTGAAGATCATCCGGTAAGGCAGTCTGCACAGGCAGCTGCATCTGGTCCTCGATGGTTTCTGCATCTTCTGCAATGATGCCATTTCGGACAGCTGTCAATAAAAGAATGAGATAAGAAAGACTTGATTATGAGAGGCAACCATCACTCTTTTCAGGTAATGTTGTCCTATTAATATGTAACATTGTTTACACGACAACGCAGAACAACCAAACAGCTCTGACAAACTTTGTGGGGGGTCATAACCTATCCTTGAGTTAATTTATGTTAAGTTGATTGGTTGGTAAATATGGTTAAGGAGTGTTTATATGAGCGGTTAATAAATTACTACATAGTCATGACAACAATCTTACCCCCCATCAAAACACTAAATGGGCAAGTTTAGTGTCATGTAAGTGTTACCAATACAGCAATGTAAACATACTCCTTTAGAAGTAAAAGTCCCGCATGAAAAGTCCTACTTAAATTAAAGTACAACAGCAAAGCATAGTTAAGGTATTGAGGTAAAAGTACTGCTTTGGCCCATTTGACCGATATATTATAAAATATGACTTCATTAGATTATTCATAATGAAGGATCAGTGTTGTGGAAGCATGTTACTGTTGTAGCTGCTGAAGGTGGAGCAAGTTTGATTGACTTTGTATCCAGTTTTATAGAAAGGGATACCAGATAAATCTGAGGGCTCTTCACGATTAATGGGAGAAGAAAGAAGAAAAAAACAAAATCTGTTTTCAGTTTGTGGACTTTTTCCCCTAATCCTGGATTTTTGGTGAGATATTGGATGATTTGAACATCTATTAAAATGAAAACCACGTGAGAAAAAAAAAAAAATTATTTAGTGGAGCTGTTAGCAATTTATAAGGTGACTACACACTGCTTTTTGTGAGACGTCAGAAGACAAAAATGTTGGAAACCACTTGTTTAACCTTTAACTTTTTGTTGTAGCTTGTTATATTATCCATTGTGTAAAAGTGTCAAGTAACTAAAGCTGTCAGGCTAATGTAATGGAATTGAAGTGTCTAAAGCTGTATTTAAGTAAATCTATTTAGTTACTTTCCTCCACTGATGATAACCTCATAAAATGAGTTTATTTTATAGATCAGAGTGATTACAATATTATTACTATAAGTGCTTTTTTCTGTGGATATGGACAGTCATTTAGAGCTGCAGTTTCTCTCACTAAAACTCACTGTTTCAGAAACATAAAATTAAAACCATAAACTCCACATGGAATGCAGGAGATAGGAAATAAGCAATACAGAACCCAGATTGCACGCTAAAGAAAACATTTTTTCATTTCCGTAGTTAAAAATATGATTTATTGAAGCCTGTGTTTGTCTAAGGCCCAGGGGACATGCAAGGCACTCCGAGGAAATAAAATCCACCTGAAGATGGCTTTTCTGCCCCTGGAGAAGACACCAAACCTTTGTTCTCATTCCCTGGGCCATGGTCTTACAACAGTGGGTGTGAACAAGTGATCGTCCCTCGAGTGAAACTACAGTAGGTGAAAAACAATGGTGTACTTGGATACTTTAACTCAAATATCAGGGCTTCAGTTACAGAAATCACAGCGGTGCGTCTCCTTAGTTTATGATCAACTTTCCTCGCAAAAACATAGCGTTGACATTGTTCCCAAATGAGGCAAACCAGAAGGACTGAGTAAGCTGAATGGGTGGATGGTTTGGACGCCACAGCTTCCTGATTTTATTTGTCTGTCAGAGGGGTAAAAAGAGCTGAGAGCGATGGGTGGAAGGGAATGTGACGGCCTGGCACGGCAAATGAAAATGAGCCAATGGAAGAACACTAAACAAGGAAACATAGTCAGATGCACTGTAATATTTCTATAAAGTAAAGATTGTAGAACTGTAACAGTATAGGATTTTTAGGTGTTTTTTTTTTTGGTTTTTTTACAGTCTTCAAATCCTTATCACGGGGTTAGAGTTGGCACATTTCCCTTTCTAACTGCTCTTTCCATTTCTTCCTAGAAAAGCTAAAACAGATAATAGAAAGCTGTTGTCTGCTGCTGAAAGTGTGAATGATGTGTGTGTTGGGGTCGAGACAGAGACAGCCTCTCCAGGCATGGATGACTCGTGTGTCAACATGATTTAGCAGCCAAAGATGACAGAGATCCCAGTCAAAACAGTGGCATGGCTGGCCAGGGCTGGGAGGGGGGCACAGACAGAGGGATTGGGGGGGGCGGACAGGGGATGGGACCGGTGGTGGCTTGGATGGCGTACAGCTGGTTTTGTGAGACAGACTGTATACTGTATGATTTCAGCTACATTTGAGAAGACTACAATAAGTGGTTTTCTTGTTGGGGTGATGTAAGCTCCTCCAGGTGACTGTGGCAGGCCGGCTGGAGAGACAATAAGCTGCCACAGTGGCAGAGTGGAAGACGGAGAAGCTGTTCATGAACACAGAGAGTCCATCTTATCTTTTAAGTTACAAAGGCTTTTAAAGGCACACGCCTGCGGTATTTCTGTAGGCTTTCATCACTCACCTACTTCTTAAACACTCGTTACATCCTCCGTATTCACTGCTTTAACTTGACTTCAACACCCGCAAGCAAAGAGAAAGATTTTTAACAAGAACAAAAACCACCGTGTGTGTGTGTGTGTGCGGGAAGATGCCGTGAGAACATACTGTACATGCAACCGTCACTGGCATGACATAGCCATGTAGCAGTAGGTTGGACCCATGAATGGACAATCATGTTCATTGTCATGCGTCTTCATGTACTGCTGCAGTGCCAGGGTTACTGCAATTAGAGAACTCTGAGACTAAAACCAGGAGTGAAGAAATTATTTCGGTAACTGAAATAGAAAAATAAAAGCTGCAAAGACAATGCAACATGAAGTAAAACAAAACAGAACTGCAGATAAAATCCGCTTCGTTTTCCTTGAATGTTAATGGTTTGCGGTGCACAAGAATAAAATGGCGTTGCACAATATGGGACCTTTAATAAACTTTGAATTCATGCATTCTTTGAATTACTCATACGCTCATTAACCTAAGTACAAACTGAAATCAAGGCTAAACAGTGAGTATTAAATAAAAATAAAAGCTATTGAAATTTTCAAAACTAAAATAACTCCGTGCTTCACAGCCTGGAACACAGAGTCCACATGCAAAGCCAAACAAACCAAGGTGATTACCATCCACTCCTCCGTGTTACAGAGCACGAATGCTTATTTAGATGCAAAACTGCTCTGCACAGGTAAGACTGAGGCTTTGCTTGTTTGCTTGTTTGTCATTTTTAGAAGTTTTCATTCTTCTCGCTTCTCCTCCTTCTCTTGTGCAAACCTGCATCCACTGTTTGAGAGTGATGTACATTCCTAGAGCTGGTTTTAAATGTACAAACCTTTTGACTGATTTTTTGACAAACCAAAACTACCAAACTGGATACCCGAAGCAGATGCACAGCATGTTTTAGATCAAATATCCTGATTTGCAGAAGAGACACTCATATCCGTGAAGACTGTCTCAAACCAGACTACTGAGGAACGGCAAACTGGTTGGGTTGCAACCCTTGCCTCAGGCTGCAGGTGATCTGTTTAAACACTCCCAGCTGGTTTTCATACGGGGCTACTGTAGACATTGCATGCAACCCAAACTAATTTTACCAGCCTGGGTTTATCAGCAGATAATTATGCAATTAGCTTTATGGAATGAGGTAGAGAATTAAACATGATCATACAAGTCAGCTCGTTCTCAGGTCTCATTTCATCAATAAATCATGCAATGCGCTTAAAAACCTTTATCAAAATGCTTTCAGGCAATATCAAGTAAGACTTAACTTCATTTAGATAACATCTAGTTATTGTCAACGGTGATAGAGCCAAACATAACAAATTCTGTCCATGAGGTGCTGTGGTATGCAATGCAGGAGAGTAGAGTGAGAAAGCACACAGTGTACCAGAACAACCGGCAAGTACACACCCCTCAGCGAGACTTGAATGAATGCAACTCACACAAACTGGAGGAAATGCTGTAAATATCTAGGAAAATGTATATGTTTTAAGCAAAAACCCACCAAAACCTCTCAAGATAGTCGTTAACATTTAGCTCTGTTTTGTTGATCACTACTTACCCACAGTGTCTCCATTGCTCTCTTCTGGTTTTGTCCCTGGTCTTTTCTCCTGATCTACAGTCTGTGCGCTGGATGAGGAGCACCCCATGTTTGAGGGGGGAGAAAAAAAAGAGCTGAGATGAATGAAAAACTTGCAACCTATTAGGAACAAACAGAAGCCCCACTGCTTTCTGTTAGCAAAGACAAAGAATGTCTGGCAGTGAAAACATGGACAGCTAAGCTCTTCAGTTCCTAAGAGTAGCTGGGCACCATTATCTCCCCTTGTCTGTCTGTGTGTTTATGCATGGCCTGCTGCCCTCTTGCCCACAGACAACGATCTGTTGTGAGCTGCTAAGCAGAGCAGGCACTACTGCTAAATGTTTCCTGACTGCCTCCTGCCTCCTGCCCACAGTCACACCATTCATACCGGAGGAGGAGGAGGAGGCAAACATGTGCATGTGTGAGCTTGAGTGTGTCCTCCGTCCGTAGGACTGTCCCCTCCTTGTGGTAGACCGTAGGGTAGCACGTACAGTGTACATATGGTGACAAATTAAAGGGAAAAAAAACAACATAAAGTGTCTTAGTAAGGTGTTGGGCCATCATGTGCGTCCAGAACAGCTTTAGTGCACCTTGGCACTGATGTTACAAGTCTGTGAACTCTACTAGGGGAATGAAACACCATTCATCCAAAAGATATTCCCTTATTTTGTGTTTTGATGAAGGTGGTGGAGAGCACCGACACATCCGTCCAAAGTCTCCCATAGACGTTCAATTTGGTTGAGACTGTGAAGACCGTAGCATACAGTTAATATGTGTGGGAATCAGAGAAACTCTTGATACGATCACAATATGTTACATTGCGCTAATTGATAAATTACAAGACAATGTGATACATCATGAAGTCTGTGTAACTGAAGAAAAAACTCTAAGAAGGCGTGAAGCACGGATTATATATTTATTCACTGCACTGGTGTCAGTTTTACAGCATTTGACAACTGAGATTAAATAATGTACACAAAAATACTTGTAAATACCAAAAAAAGTGAGGTGTAAAATGTTTATTTGTCAGTTTACTGTACAAAATGTAATTATTTTAACTTGGCATTACATTGCATAGAACATTAATGACAAAAATACAAAATATTTTGTAGTATACAAAAGTGTATAAATAGCTTCAGTAGAAAGCAATGCGTTTGCATATGTTTTAGCATATCTTGGTGAGCAGGATTAAAGGGATCCTGCGGCGCTGCTCGGTAAAGGCCTGAAGGACAGGCTTCGCTTTCTATTTGCGCACAACTTGACTCTCGAGCGTCTCCAGCTTCTCTGACATGGCTTCAAGTAGGCAGGTTAAAGAAAGTCACACATCCAAAAGAACGAAACCGAACAACATACACTGCAACGTTGTAATACGTCTCTAATTATTAGAGAATATGCTTTAGTGTGTGTCAAAAGTAGGATTTTCTTAACTGCCTTGTTATAGGGCTTGTTCCGACAGAATATATTAGATTATAGGCAACTATACTGTACTGTACTTGTTAAGTGTTCTCCTATACTATGGATGTGTTCTTTTCTGCGTTGTTTTATTTAAAAAGAGGCAGCTTTCTCATATTACTAATGTTCACACGTTTAACTCTGATCTCAGGCAGTTGAACAGAACCATACGTTGACATTCACCCAACATTTAGACTTACCCAATTTACTGTAATAAAAAAAAAAGGATATTGTTCTTCATCAGGTTCTTCAACTTCTCATTGACCTGCTTTTGAAACATAATTACGTTGTCACACTGGCACATGTCATCGGATGGTTTATCTGTGGACAAAGAGAGAAGACATGTTTTGTTTTGTGTACTCTTTTCTTACCCTATCTCTCTTTTTACATCCCTCCGCCGGCACTTTTCCTGTCCTATGGAATGTGGAATGTAGAGTACATGCCTTTATCTACACGAAATACACACGACTGAAGAGCAGAAAAGACTGATGTTACATGATATGCACAGTGCTACAGCTCAGTGAACATGCGGGCAGCAGTAGGTGGCAGTAATGCACTACTACTGAATACTGAGCTTTGTCTGTAATGGTCTGTTAGTAATTGAACAACCATCTTGATTACAACTCATGGCACTTTCCCACAATTTAGGAGACCATCATTGATGGTTTGGAGTTCACAGCACCTCCTTAAAATCAATACAC
>JAPQRN010000009.1:22043413-22100863 GCA_037367275.1 Coranthus polyacanthus
AGATTGGTCGACACGCAGCAACTGTCCAGAACAACTGGGGAGTTACTGAACAAAGTCAGTGTAACAGGTTAACAGCAAAGATTCTGAAAATAATATTATTAATGTGGCAGCCCTCTCCATTTCCAATAACTCCTCCGTAATGCAGACATCATCGCTGTACATTTCCAGGAGGTCGCTTCTCCAATCTCTAAATACTCTTCCACAATATTATCAGCAAACCACAAATTATGACTCGGTTTTTCCTCCCTTTTGTCTGGTTAGCTGCTGTCTCTGGTCGTTAGGCTGCGGATAGAGAGGCTAACTTTTCAGGCGTCATATAAGTCAGCCTATATTTTAGCGCTATACTGTGTAAAGTCCGGTATAGTCCGGCTGAGCTCACTTACTGTGGTGTCGTTGGTCGTAACGTAGAGCAGGATTTCAGAAGAGCCTCGTCCAGTTACGTATCTGTAGCAGTTCCACACGCACGCAATCAGGTAGGCCTGATAGCACACAGAAAGAGAGGAAAAAACGGATTCTTTAACATTCACTCCTATTCCACAAGATACTCTAAGGATTTTCATCTTCTGTATTGTCAGACTTTCCCTAATCAATATTCATTCAAATACAGAGGACCATCTCTTTCAAACAATCTACATCCATCTTCACAGTCTACAAATACATTAATGTATTTAGAAAACACCTGAAAAGGCCTTTAATTAGTTCAAATGTATAAGACTTTGTGGATTTTATTGTAACGCATCTCGACTTGTAAACATAAACCTTTATAGAAATTGTACATTACTGCGCAGTGTTCAATCTTCCTACTTTCTTTTGTGCAAATAAACAAAACAAAACTGACTCACACACAATATCACACATTTACTGATTCATATTTCTCAGTAAACTTTACATTTAAAGTATTTTATATATATATATCGCTGCACAATAGCAAAAAAACAAGTTCCTTTTGTTCTCTGTCATCCAGGAATCACTCAGCCTCCGTTCAATTCCAACACCATCTGCTATAGTCGTCTACTAGCATGAAAAAAGCCTGACCGAACTCTCCAACTCCTGCAATTACCCAATTTAGGAGTCAGTTTAATGCTCTGACAGCACGGTTATTTTAATACTCTGGAGGAAGCTGTAAAGATCCATTTGCTGCGGCAGAGATCACACAATTTAACTCCAAGTCCACTGCGGATGCTACAGAAAGTGTGATAATGATGCTGATTAGGCAAAGCCAATAATTGCATTGTACAGAACATTCCAGACAACTCTGGAGGCTACTACGTGTGGTTTTGAAAAAAAAAGAAAAAGAAAACAGATTAAAACCCTCTTTTTCCAAATAAGCCTAATTTTAAGGGTCGAAATTTAGGCCATCGTTAAGCCACATCTGGGCACAACATTACATAAAAAAGCAACAGATTGTGTCACAAAATTACATAATACATATTTTCATTCTGTCATGAACAAATTGTTTAGTAATCACATTAGTGCTAGTGCGTTACATGAGATGTGTAAATTAACTTTACCTTGAAGCCGAGAATGCAGCCGATGAAGAGCAGCACGATGAGGACTAAGCACACATTACTGAGAGCTCCGATCTCCTCTTTGTAGGGGAAGTTATCAGGCTGCACACAGGGGGGAAAAAACAGCCAATGCAGTTGTTGAATAATGAATGACAGGTCAAATACTACGGAGCTAAATCCCTGTTTGTTAGTTAAGTGCTTGGCTGGACTTTAGCTGCATGGTGTACTTGCAAAAACCTTTACGTACCAAAACAAAGCTGCCAGGTGTCTGTGGCTGTGCAGGTTTCTTACCAGCTGCTGTAGGTAATCCTGTATCGTGTTGGGGTAAACCACAATGCTGACAGCAACCAAAGTGTTCAGAGCAAAGTCAAATAACTGGTAGCAGAAAAATGGGATGATCCAAGCGGCGCGCAGCTGAAACACAGACATTTGTATTAGGTAATCACGGGCTGATGTATTTATCTGTGGACATAAATCAGACCCTGAACTGGGTCAGAAGGAGATTACAGTGTTTAAACTAATAAAACAGGACAAAACTCTGCTTGGATTTGTTATTTTTTCCAGAGACTTTAAAAAGAGATGCGGTGTATGAGACAGTAGACCATACCAAATAATTCTTTTTAAAAGCACTTATTGAAATCGCCACATGCTGTAACTGAGTGAATGTTCCCTTATTTCAACCTCTTCAGTCTGCTCACATTTAGTTCTAATCAGCAGCGTTGCGCGAGCCATAAGTCGTTATTTTACCTTGTATGCACCATATGTTGCCATCCCACATATGAGTATCATCAGCAGAGAGATCGCTGAGGCGATGCACATGTCTGAAGCAGAGACACAGAGAGATGTTAGAAATACAAACGACACAGACTTCAGCAAACATTTGTCACCGCATCTTCTGTTTGTATTTTAGCCGCAGTGAGTGTGAGTGTCACTTTGGTAATGGTACACTCAATTCCACATCAAACTGCTCAACGTGTTCACAGCAGCAACATCAGAAGAAAGACAACATGCTGCATGTGTTAGCAGACAGGCCTGTGTGATTGGTTTCATGTCAGCCTGACCTCCTATCAACTCAGCAGGACAGAACTCATCATTCTGTTACATAAGGATGGCCCTGGGGAAAATCTAAATACAAGTGGCAATACATGAAAAAAAAAAAACAGATCAATGACGTTTAATCAGAAAAGTGTGTGCCGTGTGGCAATATGCTACTTCTTTCCTGTGTTTTGACAACTACACAGTATGGTCAGGCTGAATTAGGACTTTGGAAATTCAAACACCAGTTATTAACAAATAAAGCCATCAACAGAAGAGACTGTGCCGATGCCAAGTATTAAGCTGGATCTGGGAGGCGAAAGCAAAAGCAGGGAGGACAGCGTCTCTGGCTAAAACATACACCGATGAGAATCCAATTAACATTTAATCCATACACAAACAGAAATATGAAAATAACACGCTGTGGTTTTTCCGGGATCATTTCTTGCAGAATAACAGATGTGCATAAGAAGTTGTTGTGAACAAATAAAATACGTGAGGCAAACAGTATTTTAGATAACACTGTTACAGTAAAGTGATCTTTGTAGGTATAATTTTAGAACACTGGGCAGAGCCAGGCTTGCCATTTTTCCACGTGAAGACTCTGTTTTTCTAGCTTTGGCAGCTGCACGGGCTTTGATGCGGTTCCCAATTATATTTTTTTTGCGAGTGCACAAAAACAAAATCTCAAGTGCCTCTGTCAACAAACTAAACACATGGCCTACTGCGCTATTTGGCAGAAAACAATGTGATGAATCACTTTCGGTTGATTATCAGATGTCTTATTCAGTGGAATTCGTAGCATATTTCTAACTCATGGTGTGACAGAAATTTCAAATCCACACAACAGCTGTCACATAAGCTTGTTGAAATCTGTCTTTTCACATTCAGCAGTGCTGAGATAACCAGTGTTAGGAAGTAAAGAACTATGTAAACTACTAGTTTAAATTCATTTTGCAGTAGTTTCCTAGTAGTAGAACTACAAGCATATTTGATTCAAGTAGTTCATTTTTGTGTAATTAACTGCTAAAACTACAAAATAGAAATGTTAGGCGTTAAAGGGAAAGGAATCATGATTATCTTCTATTTCTTCCCCACTGGAATTGAGGGGAAAACGTATGCGTGTATGTGCAAAAGGGCAAGCTTTGCTCAGTATTCTCACACAGCAACGTCATCATGGAGCCTGATGAAGACTCACCATGGCCCTACTAAACCAAATACATCACGCTAGCTCCAGCGACAACTGTGAGCTATGTATAACCCCTACTGCAGAGACAGTAAACACAAATCTAAGAACTCATATGGAGGTGAGTGTATTGACATTGACTTTGGTAGCCAGATAACATTAATAAGTCAGATAATATTCATTTAGATTTAAAAAAAAAAAGGAAAGTCCTCCTAAACTTCATTTATTTTCAGCACCAAACAGAAACGGTCGTCAGATAAGAACTGTGAGAGACTACTCATATTCTGTATGAACACGAGATTCTGCCGTCAAGTCAAAAGATCAGCTCATGGTTTAGACCAGCGTCCATGTTGGTCGTACTGTCTAAAAAGGTGCAAACTGAAGACTGTTTCAGTTGTTGTGAGATTGTATGAAATCAGAAGTTACAAAGAGTAGCATGTAAGAAAAGAGGCTCATTTTTAAAAGTTGTGAGTTAAATATTTTTTTTCTTTACTGCTTTTAGTCATGAATTCTAAACTAACCTATACTTGAATAATGCTTGGAATACTTTCAATTTTGCGTTAAATTTTTATAAAAGTAGCTTTAGTTAACGAAACTAGATTTCTTCCTAGGGTGGTTTAGGGTTAGTAAACCACCCTAGTTTTTCAACTTCTTCCAGTGTGAAGTAAGTTGCGAGTTTGCACAGCTCTGCTTTCACAGTAGCTTCCCCAACGCTGGAGATAACTGAACCACATTACACGAGCAGAAGTCATTTCTCAGGCTGAGCGTGTGCCCGTGTCGGGGTGGCAGCGGCTGGCTCTGCCTGCAGTGATGGATCACAGGACTGCCTAATCCCCTGGAACTGGGACAATACAGTCATTCCCAATCAGAGGCTACCAGCAGCAGCATATGTTGTGTCCCGCCTCAGTCAGACTGTTCCAGTGTACACCTGGTCTGTTAAGAAGGCTTTTCAAATGCTCTGCACAGATGGACATTAGGCTTGCGTGTCTGTGGCTTTGGATGTTTGATTTAAAAAGAAGTGCTGACAGTCGTCTAGACAAATGTGTGAGGTCCCTCTCATAATGCAGCAAACCGTGTCATGAGTCAGATGCCAAGCCAGTTGAGCATATCGCCCACAGAAAAGGTAATGTTGGACTGAATCTGAACAGATTCATATGTAACAAAATCAGCGAGAACATCACCTGACAGTGTGTCTGTTGTTTTTGTTCTCTCAAACCTATTTTACAGCTCTGTTAGACTATTAATTTTCAATGGGACATTTAGTGTAAAGTACTGGCCTTGTGAGCTACTTACTGGCGTCATCCATGACATCCAGGTCATTAGCTAACTCAGCGCTGGTCAGGTGGTACTGCTCTGGATCACTGAGCGCTGTGAGCAGGATGAGTAACACCACGGCATTGATGAGCTTAGGGACAAAAAAACATATGGACAAACAAACAAGACATATGAGCAGGAGATAAAGTGGATCGAGTTAGAATGGAACAGGGCAGACGGTAAAGGAATTCTGTAAAAAAAAAAAAAAGCTATGAGCCTTGCAGTTAAACCTCTGCACAGAAATAATGTAAATGACATGTTTACATTGAAAGCTCTGAATCCAAACACAGGAGTCCTTGTTTTGGTCTGGCCCGGTGCAGTAAATTATGCATATGACTCATACACTCCCCATTGATCAGGTGAATGCAATGGAAAATTCTCTGCAGTCAATAGACAGCCTGACACAAAACCTGCTACCTGAAGAGGCCCGGTGCTAATTTATTCATAGGAAGCGGGCAGAGGATTTTTCCACATGTGGTGTTTGGTTTAGTTAACCCTCTCCCTGCATGTTCACTTCAACACACAGCTGGGTCAAAGCAAAACAGACATTCCTTCAAGATCTGCATTAGAAGTCACATATTCTGGCAAACATTTCTCCTATCATATAATTATTCATATAACCAATGACGTGATGAATAAACCCACACTTATTCAGCCTCCAAATCCCTTTTTGTTGTTTTTTTTAGGTCTCTTTATGTACATCTCAGTAGGAAGTAACACAGTGCTACCTACAACCTTTAAAGAAAACACGTCAAAGCAGATTTGATGTCTAAAACTCTAAAAACTACTACAATCCTGCAGTGGGTATGAATCACGAGCTCGTGTTTTCCCTTTCCCTCGGCGTTTCTGTGATGGATGTGTGTCCATACATAGCTGCAGTGAGTGACAGACAGGCGGTGCTCACCATGTACCAGACCCCCAGTATGATGGTTCCTGTGCGGACATGGCAGCACAGACAGCAGCTCGTGGAGTACCAGCGGTCCCACGGTGAGATCATCATCTCGATAAACGTCTGCTCGCTCTATCACCACGGAGTGAGCATGTAGGAAGGGGACGCGGCGCGTTTAAAGCAGAGAGCCTGTGCCCAGGTGAGTAACGTCGGTCCTCACGGAAGAATGACGAACGGGATCCGACTGCTTCTGACCCGTCCGTCCCCTTAATACTTAACACCGTGAGCAGCTTAGCGGAGCGGAGCGGAGCGGAACGGAACGGCTAGGGTCAAGCTAGCACCGTGGTATAACAAAGCGTCCGGTTTCAAAATAAAATCCACAATATGCCGATACGAACCGAACGGCGAAATACGCGTAAACCATCACAGATTGATTTCAGTTCGACATCAAATGTTTGGAGAAAACCTCGACTACGATTTGGCCGAAAACGTTAGGAAGAAATGTACACCGGTGACCGCATGAGCTACACCAGTATTACTGCGCCAGACATATTGTTTCAAAATGTTAGAATTTGCTCGTAATTTTGATTCAGCGTGTGGGCTGAGTGGTGGAAACAGTGACAACATAAAAAGAAAGGAGACGCGCTGAAATGTAGAGAGAAATTGAAGACTTGGAAAAGTCCCATAACAAATCGGGGTCTGTTGCTTGGTAACCATCCTGCCATGCGTCTGATGGAGGTCTACATTACTTGGCGGAAGGATGATTTGTATTAAGTATTGCATTATTTGTTGCTGTGTGTTTATTTTATGACACGTTGCCAGGTTATACATATTTAGCATATGTTATAAAAAGCAGCGGGCCATAGTTTACAGTGATTTTAGAACAGCTTGCAACAGGGGCGTTGTTAAACCATCTAGGAGGGACATCTGTTCAAATTGCTTCAAATAAATTGCAAATACCACGTGACCAAGGTGAAATGATAAACATTAGGAAACGTGATCGTTCGTTTCTCCAGTTTTTGATGTTTTCTCTCGCTCCTTTACGCAGTGGTAAGGCTCTCCGCTTTTATTCTTAAGACAAAGTCCTTTTGGTTCCGGTCACATTGTGGTAAACACGACTACCTCGACGCAGCTTTCCCTCATCCAGCTGATAAACACTGGAGCGTGCGACAGGCACAGGGGATCAAACCAGTGATGTAATCTAACCTGTCATTTCCAGAATGTTAGAGAGAAAGATTAAACGAAACGCTTTTAATCTGGGCTACAAACGACACGTGACGTCTTTCAAATATCCCCAAAGCTGCCCCTCCCGAAATTAAATAACTAGGCTATTCAAAGCTTTAAAGCACCATCCATCCCGCAGTGTTACGAATAGTCCTGAAGATTAGCTTCAAACATGAGAAATTGGTTAAAAAGGGTGAAAATAGAGTGCCACACCATGTGTTCTTTGTTCATGATCATCCCTTTCTGATCTAAAGCTGTTACTTCAGTTAAATACCTTCTCATAGAAGTCAAAAATATTAAAAAACTGGCCTTTATTTAGTCTTTTTACATATGGCTTTAGCTTTTCTTTTATTACAAACAGGTTGTACAAAAGATTCTGAAGACTTTTGAATCAACCACAGGTGGAAAATCATGGAGGAGGCTGATGACACTGCAATGGTACATCTAAGATCAGAGGCTCCCAAATGGCCCTGGCCACAAAGCAGTCACAAATAGAAAAACAGCAAGGAAACCGTTGTCGACACACAGCGTTACAACATCAGACAAGGGACATACCGGATGATGTGAATCAATGAAATGTTTGTACAGAATGCAAAAATATGATTCCCTTTACTGTATTTATGTCACAAGTGTTCACACCCTGTGTTACCAGAACCATTTACTTGATTTCACCCAAAAGCGCTCACCTCTGTACCATGATGGCGCACAAATGTAAGAGCAAAATAAGACTGCAAAGCAAAGGCCAGTTCCATGTCATGGCCCAGTGTTGTATGTCCTGATGCATATTGAGCGTTTTCATTCTCTGCACAGTAATCTCCAGTCATTAGCCACCACAACATCAAATTTTCTTATGATCAGTATTTTCTACATCTCTAATTACTACAATACAACTCCTTCAATCAGTTATTTGATTCAGTGAGATTAGAAGATAGAATCAAGAGTATCAAATGCATACTTAAAAATCATTAACACCGCGTTACATTAGATTGCACTGCATCTAGGTTCAGGTTTGAATGATCCGACGGCTGACACTCGACGTGTAGAAAAGTTGTTTCGTTTTCCAGACAGGTTTTAAGTAAAGTCCATCATATAGACCTTAGTTCAAAGTTCTTGTCACAAAAAGGTGTTGCATAAACAGGATATGAAGTCTTTTGCATACAGAGGTCTGCAGAGTGGACTCGGTCTCATGTCTCTCGCCTCGCCTTCTTCTTCTTTGCTGGTTTGGGCGCTTGGCTCTCCTCGGGTTTCTCTGTGGAAAAACAAAAGGGGGAGGTGAGAGGTTAGTCATACAGCTCTCTAGACATGTGATTCACTGTTAGACATCTGATTCATGGAGGGTCACCCATCCATCAGGCCGACTGCAAAGAAGAGATACGTATCCTCAACAAGCCAGAATAAAGATGTGACCAGAGTTAAGACAGGTGCTGTGTTGGCTCGGATATCTGAATATTCTGTTAAAACTAAATCAAGTATTTTCCCTTTTTGAGTGTTGATCTGACGTGACGATGAAAAACACCCATCATTTCATATTATGCGCTAGAATTTATTTCATCCACTTTTTAAAGGCAAGTCCACACGGCATGGACGCAGGCACCTGCATCACAACACAAACAAACATGTAGGAGTGAACATGACACCGAATGGGACCGTTCTGAACAGGACGACTCTGACCAGTCAACTCAAAAGGAGGAGTTCTTAGCTAAAAGATGGGTTACTACTGTTGCATGGACATGGTTTGGGTATGAAAGATCTGACACAAACCAGATGACTGTACTGTAAATTTATCAGTCTCAAACACCAGTAACCTCGTCTCCTTTTAGGCTTATATTTATTTGGTTGATACTGCAATTCACAACAGTTCTACTGTTAAAAACTATTCTATATATTTGGTTTTGATATTTTCCACCATGTTCACATCTCTGGCCTTTTTTTTTTTATTATTATTTGTTAGTTTAAAAAGGGTTTTGTATTTTTCCTTTATATTCTATATTTCATATTATAAATATTCCAATATGAGTAAGTACAGACTGATCGTTCGTACTTTGTTGTATTGGAGCAGGAGGGTTGTTCTGCTTGGCAGTGGGCTCTCCATCAGTTGGCTTTTGTGGCACTTGTGTGACAGGAGGTTTCTGGGATATGTTATCCTTCACAGATCGCTCCACTCTCACCTAAAAAGGATAAAAAGGACAGTTTAAAAAGCTGCACATTTAAGTGTGGTAAGTACAGCAGATGATGAGCAGTTGTGTGGTTTACAAAGAGGAAAAACCCTTTTTAGAAGTTCTGCTCTGATCTGCGTCAGATATTGGCATCCCTGACCTCGACAGCAGCTGCTTTGACAGGCTGGACGGCAGCAGTGTTCTCCTGAACAGGTGGCTGCTTCTTCACTGAGGCGGCAGGTGCTGCCTCCTTCTCCGGCTCCTCGACCTTCACATAACACACGGGCAAAAAGCAATTTACGTCAGCTTGTCAGCTTAATTCAAAGTCAACTTTAAGAATGTCAAAAACTGGAATTTTTATCTGGTAAACTTCTGCTCTACTTTCAGTAAGTGGATGGTACATCTGCCGTATGCACATGTTTGCAATTTCAATTTTACAGGTCACTAATTCTGTCACTATTTTTCCCTGTTGAGAGAAAAACTACATTCAGTTTTTCTAGATTTTTAGAGCTACCTGGCCAGTGGCCCCTCCCTCCTCAGCAGCCTTCTTCTTCTTCTTTTTCTTCTTTTTAGTTTTAGCTGCCCCATCTCCCAAGGCATCTCCCTTGTCTTTCTCATCCTCGTCATCATCCTGAAAAAGCATAAGAAAAATACAAGACTCATTACAAGAAAAAAAAAAAAGGCAGTGAAAGTTTGAATATTTCAGATTTTGCAAAGAGTCAGCTTAGCGTGCAATAGAGAGTTCAGTTATGTAGCATACACAGTATAACCACTATGCATATTTTAAGATTTAAATAAGTCTTACTCTGGTGCCATCTGGTGGTAGCAATTAAGAATGACACTGGCAGAGAGCAATGAATGCAACATTTCTAATTACATCATACACGTCAATAATTACACTGGTTTATTATCATCATGTAAAGGTCTTATGCAATGACTGTGCAGTTCTAAAGAGGAGGCCTAAGCAGTCACAATAAATGGTCACCTGTGTGGATGTACCCCAAGTTTATAGGTTTATAATACTCTTAAATAAAGATTAAAACCATAAAAAGGCTGTATGATAAAGTGGTGGATTCTGCTGAGTCACGGCTATGAGCAACAGGGACACAGTCTGGAGTGAACCAGGACAGCTGTCCTGAGGCCCAAACCCAGAGGACTCATCAATTACTGGATTGTTATTTTTAAAAGTTTCACCAAAGTTTCATCGCCAGCCTGGGCATACTTACAGCCGCTCCGATCAACAGATTAGTGCCTGCTGGCTCGGAACGGGGCAGCTCCTGAGCAGGAGCAGGCTCAGACGTGGGCTCTTCGTAGTTGCCCCAGACCTCAGCGGGGGCGTTCCAGTCAGAACTGGGGTCGACTGAGCCACCATCTGAAAAATTACAGTACCAAAGTTAGAAAATAATGAGAACTGTGAAGGATCATTGTGGCTAGAAAGTTATGTGGAAGTTAAACAGAGCTGGATAAAGCAAGAAAGATTAAGTGTTATCCTTACTGAGGCCAGACCACTCGTCATCCACTCTGGTCTGACTCAGCCACGGCAGGTCACTCACAGGCTGAGGCTCTACAGAGACACCGGGGATAGCACAGGCACAAGTGATGCTTTTGGAAAATATCATATGTAGTTGAACAACTTGTCACTTTACCAATGTACATGTCATTTACAATGTGTTTTTTTACCAGCAGTAGGAACTCCAAGTCCACTGAAGGACACCAGCTTTAGATCAGTTGGCTGCATCCCAGTCTCAATCACAGTCCACGACCCTAGAACACACACACTTGACAGCTGAATAAAAGATTTACCTAAGTGGAGTTTTTCTTCAGTCCCACATTTTTAAAAAGACTATTTTTGGACTTTTCTCATTTGGAAGTAAAGATAAATAGGAAAGAGTTGGACAAATGGTCTGGTCAGCCAGGAATCGAACCTGGGGATCACTGCTCAGGGCATTTGTGCCCATGTGGCACGCAGCCTAACCACCCTTCCTTTTAATGGATAGTTTTTTGCAGATCTCAAGAAGGTAAGGCCTGTTAAGACTATTATGAATGCAATTCAAGACCCGTGTCGCGTCCATACTACTATAATTTGGTGACGCTCCCAATGTGAATACAGCTGGTGGCTTTTTATGGCAGTTTTATGTTTCTATGACTTCCCATTCAACTGCAAGGCCTTTATACTCAAAGTTCCTAATGTGAGTGTTTTCTTGCACAAGGTACTTATCCCATCAACGAATCACTACCTTTAACAGTTAACAGAAAGGTCTTTAAAACTTCAAAACATTACACTTAACAGACCAAGGGTTCAACAATCAAGCATTTCTGCTGCAGTGATAACAGATTTACCATCAATCTCTGACCCCCACAGTGACGCTGGTTCTCGGTTGGTTGTCCAGTGTCCCATCTTTGGAGCCACAGTTTGAGAAGGAACCTTCATCGCCACATCAGTCACAGCAGCAGTCACAGCAGCCGGCTCACTCCTGTTAACTAATAACGACAGAGCAATCTGATACTGAGATAAGGTTGGCAGCACATCTAATATAGTCTAACCGAAAGAGCATGTGAACTTTAGGTTGACTTGACACAACAATAAACAGATAAATCACTGGATTATTCATTTCTACTGACATTTACCTTTAGGCACAACAGCCTCCACTTTCTCTGGCTTCACTTTTGTGGATTCTCCTGAGAAGACAGGATGAGCAGGTCAGCATGTCAAGTACATGATTCATACAAGGCTGTTTGTGAACCAACAAGAGACATGTCACTTGAGACTCACATTCCCCTATTTATAGTCAGCTCATTAACGAGGGACCGACTGAACTTAACAACAGACTACACAGAAAAACACTAATCTCTCTCTAGATGCCAAATTAGTCTGTTTGTCTAACAAGTTCTGAAGCTTTTGAGTATGCATACAGATAAAAAAGGACAACAACATCATTATACTAGGTTTCATATATATTTTTCATTAGATTTAGTTATGTTTTTTAGTTTTGTTCTTTTTTTGTAACATGGGATAATTGGAAAGAAGGGGAACAGGGAAAGATTCAAATAGATCCGAACTAGACCAAAAAAAAAAAAAAAAGATATTTTCACAAGACTTTTAGTTGACTTTACTTGATTTTACTCAGTTCTGTTGATGCTAATCACATAATGACAAACAAGATCCTCACCTCCTTTCTTCTTCTTTTGTGTTGCAGGTGGGGGAGCAGCAGTGGCCTTGGGCGGCTCTGGGGGAGCACTCACAGGTGTGTCCACGCCTCCAGGACTCGCTGAGCCATCGCTGGAACTCTTGTCCTTCTTGCGTTGCTCACGCTTCTCCTTGTTGCTGACCTTGGTCTCCCACGTGCCTTAAAATTAAGAGTATGTGACGTGGAATTAGTTGCAAAACACCACAAAGGGTTCATTATGGGATTAGTGAGGAAATATGGTATGGATTAGGCAGGATGCAGAAAAACAGTAGATGCAGAGACTGTGCTGAGAAAAAAAAAAGGGTCAGGCTTGTCATTATAAATCAAAGCAAATCTAACAAAGGTCACATTCAAATGCCTTCTAGAGGTAATACAGACATCCACCATCCCTTATGTAGTATACAGTATGAAGTGCTGAAAATAGTTGGGTTTAATATACATAAATTAATGCAAATGTGACTCCTCAGACATCTGATATAATACAAAGTGTGTTTGTACAGAGTGTTTTCGATGAAAAAATGTTGAATATTATGAGATTCACCTTCTTCTGGTTCTTTGCCATCTGCGGTCACTGGCTTAGTCTCCTTTACTGCCTGTTTGGCCTTCTTCTTTGATTTCTTTGTCTGGGAGAAGACAAAACAGTGGGCACTGAGGGTTAAGAAAACTTCCTGTATCAGAAAAAATGTCCTGAGATTGTGAGACTAAGTTTTAAGAAAGAGGAGGAGGAGAGAAACTTCACCTCCAAAACCTGCTACTGGGCAAGCTAATCCCAAGCATTCTGAACCATGGACAGTCAATCAAACCAGCATGTTCAAACCACATCTATTTATAAGTGAAACTACATACACTGTCCAGTCCAAGGGTCACTAAATCTGTTACATGCTACTTCTGTAAAACACTATTTGCATTTCTTAGTGTATACTTTTTAATAAAACAAATTTAGGGCAATGTATGATGTGGCTTTGTGGTATCTAGAGAGAAGCTTTCAATGAAAGGCTGCACCTTGTGCTGCCTTAAGTCAGGAGTCAACCTTCAGGACTGTGCTGCTTCTGCAGGTTTAAAATTGTAACCTTACACTGCCAGCTGCGCTGGTTACATCACTGCAGTATGACAGTAAGAAAGCATGGGATTTTCATTCATTTAAGAGGATCCTTAAATGACTGATGCAGCTTAGAAGCCACAGCCAATAAATAAAACCTAGACATACAGCGATCTCTGTGACAATGAATAAATCAAGATGTCCATGTTATTAGTCTTGCCATATCTGTGGTACAGTAAATTACCTCTGCAACCTTCTCAGTCTTGACTTCTGGTGGGGGCGGCTGGTGATGTGGCACTATCTCTTCAGACACTATGGCTTCTTCCTGAGGTTCAACCACAGCTCTGCCGTTTGGCTGGGCTTTCTGAAATGAATGTTAAGATTATATGTAGAGAGTCGTAACAATTTCCTATTGTATTCCTGTCAAGCAGTATTTAACATTATCCATGTCAGACATTACCCTGATGTAGCAACAAGCTACAGCTGTCAATGAGGTATTAGCATGACAGCTAGCTTTGCTACGGGTAAGGTTATCAAGCTACACATGGGTGTAGTCCGATTTCATTTACCTTTTCGGTCTTCTTCTTCTTTTTCTTGGGCTCCTCGGATTTGACTGGTTTACTAGCACCCCTCTTGACCTCAACGCCGTCGTCCACAGCGTGTACAGCGGGGCGTTTCTTGAAGAGAGCCCGGCAGGCTGAGGCCCACAGAGCGACCATCAGCACCAGCCCGGTACATGCCGCTAAGAGGATCACCCATGGCGGAATAAGCTCAGGCTTCAGCCCCAAATCCACGCCGAGCTCGGAGCGCAGCCAGTGCAGGCCTTTAGATAGCAGTTCGTTCAGACGGTTTGTAAGCAGCTTGACCTGCTGAGAGGCCGCGTCCTGCCACTGCTCCATTTCTATTGTTTTTCTAACAGACCGATTAGTCACGCTTTGCTTGCTGCTATTAGCCGCGCTAGCCTGCAGTGCTAGCTAAAAATAACGGAACGAGTTCGACATTATGAATAACAGTAAATGCGTCCCTTCCTCCGCCAGCAACATCGGCCTAGCCTAGCCCGACAGCCAGCTAGCCCGCTAAATCTGGTCAACTTTCCTGACAGAACAAGTTGGCTAACTAGCAGAAAAGCTAGTTGATATCATCCTATGATAACGGTTAGCTGACCACCACAATGCTTTCGATTCACTGTAAGCGCGAGTAAAGCAGGTTCACCTCATATGGCTCCGTTTTGACTGGTGGAAAAACGCTGCCTTCGCTGACGCTTGTAAATTACAGCTTTCACGCCGACTATCACATCCGCAGATTCGTGCAATGTGTGATTTTCTCCCACAAATTTTCATCGGAATATTAAACGTGCTCGTGTGTGGTTTTATGCTATAATACACGGAGTTTGGTTACGGTGTGAAAATTCAAATTTTGGAAATCAAAAGGGAAGATTTTCTACCGCAAGTGAAGGCAACGCTAAAGGGCGGGACTACCATTTCTCCCAGGCTGATTAGACAAAAGCTACGATTCAAACCGGCCCTAGAAAAGCATGTGACTTTCACTTAAGACAGCGACATTATTGCATAGGCTATGCGAAGGATAATGTAACAGCGAACCGGTCACTGTTGTGAAATAAAACCCAACAGGGCGGTTCATTGTTATACACACTTGCAAGGAAAAATGCAAAAACACAATTTATATTGCGGTGATTCAGTTGGAAAATGGGACCTATTCAGAAAAATGGGACCTATTCAATTTCAACTTGCTATACCAGTAAATTATAAGCCAGTTAAGTGCCCATGGCCTTAATACAAATAATATAACACCAGTTTGCATTTCAAGTTTGTATTTACTACACCCACTGGTCATTTTGATTCTGATTACAGTAACAGTAAGATTGAACCTATTGTGACACCAAAACCTTAAATAATTAAATTAGGACTGTCACTGTAGCTCCCTCACCAAATGTTACCATAATAATTCCACACTACACCAACAAAGCACTGAGAAATTCAGCCCAGACAAGTTATTTGCATCCAAGTTTATTTTGAAATTCCCTACTCCCCCTGTACAAGAAAAAAGGACTTTCCACAAAGGCAGCAGTGAACTGTCAGTCAGTGATAGTACTTTTCTAGGGAAGGAAAAAAAAAAGATAATCACAGTGTGTCTTCTTTTCTTCTTTTAAATATTTCTACTGCTGTCATCTTTGGCTGGGTTTCGGCAGACAGCTTTCTGTCAAACCAAATTCCTGGGAAGCAAAAGTTTAAGCCAATAGAGCAGAGCTGGGGGCTTTACATTTTACAGTGCCAATGCAGGAATGTTCTGGACCGTATACCTCTTCTTCATGAACACAAAAGAAAAAAAAAAAACAAAAAAAAAAACAAAACAATAAAAATAGAAATAAAAATAACAAGCCGTTTGTGTTCACAACACAAACAAATATTACCGCCTGGGGAGATAGCGACAGTATATCGAATTTCATAAAATTGTATAGACAAAAAATAAATCTACAAAAATGGAGCTAGGTAAATATTACACAACAGTAAACATGTTTTTCTTTTTTTTCCTTTTTTAAACTCTTTTCAGTCGAACCTCTACACAAAACCAAAATTCTTGGTCTTAATGGCTAGCAGGAGTTTCTGTTTGAGTATTTGTTTTGAAGAATAGAGTGGCACGTAGAGACGTGAGATGCACGTGTTGGCCGTGGGGAGGTGCTGGTCATCTGGAGGCCGGATGGTGATGGAGGGCATCGGCTGAAAACCTTCCTCACTGGCTGGCAGAGACGGACTGGAGGTCCAGAAGTACACCTGAGGAGGTGGAAGAGAAAAAGTCACATTTACCCTTTAAATTTAATGCCTGCCGCAATTTACTTTTTTCAGTTTGTGTACTAGATTGAAAGGGAAAAATGGCTTCTGCGACCTCGAGTAAAGCTAGGTCAAGTATATTAATTACCTTCTAAAACTGAAAAGAAAATGTTTTTTTCCCCAGCTGATTCAAGCTCATTTAGTTTAAATATAACAATACGGTTTGCGGGTCATAGAAAGGCTAAGCTACTTATCGCATACAGTATTCCTTTTGTTCAGCTCTAACACAAATGTAAGCTGTGGGTGATGCACAGAGCAAATGAATGAAATGCAGGAGAAAGAAAGAGAACTAGAACCTAACTGCATGTTTTTATGTCACCAATTTGTCTGTACAGCTACAACACATCAGACTGTGCTACAAAAAATGGTGCCAGAGTGGACTGCGTGGACTTCATTCAAATATTGGCAGCACTGAGTAGTGAATTTCTTGGTTTTAAAAAACATTTTGGACACACTTACCAGATCTTGCCTCTCCGTCATGCTCATCTTCTCAACTATGGACCAAAACCAGCGTTTAAACTGTAGCAGTTTATCTGCATTTTCCCCTGTGGGATGGAATGCAAGCTTTAGCTCAGTGTATCAACAACAAAAATGAACAGCTGTAAATGTAGGAAACAAAAAAACAACACAGGAACGGATGAAGATATTGATCAGAGAAGATTTAATACACATACCAGACTCATCATTGAAGGAGGTGAAACTAATGAGCATTTGGACGTTGACTTCTCCACAGCCGTTGACCAACAGCCTGAAGTCCTCTGCAGTCAGGTCTTCCAGGGCATTCTTAGGCAAAACATCCAGCAAACCCTTCCTCATTGCCTTTAAAACACAAACCATAAATGAGTGTGAATACATGTTTGAATCTAAATATCTGAATATTCAACAGCTGAGAAAAAATGAAGTAACATGTTTTCAGGTTTGTGACTCACATGGAGAGGCTGCTCAGCCACCACCAGCATTCTGTGCTCAGCGTACTTCCTCACATACTCGTACACGTTGAGGGGAGTTACTGGCATGTTGACCCCACCGGACAGAAGCTCCACCTGAAACACAGACAACTAGGCATCAGCAATCAGTGTCTAATATTTGAGACAGATCAATAGCACGTGGTGATGTCTAGTTGGGAAATCCAACCTCAGTTCCATTTATTTGTCTGTCTATGACTGTGGGGCCCACCCGTTGCATAAAAAGTGTGATTTGCAAATCAACTAAGTCAGAAAGAATCCTGATTTCTGATAAGCGTTCCAGACAGACATCCTCAGGGCAATTTCATCTCTAAGAAGTTACACCAGTACATCTACATTTATTCTAAACGTTGTGCTATATTCAGAAGGATTAAATAATTTGTTGCCAACTGTCATTTCTACCAGGCTCCGGTACTGTTTGCAGTACTCTGAAAGTAGATGCTACTGTACAAATGGGATTAATGCAAAACCAAAGACTACTACAGTCATCAAAAAGTTCTATATTAAAAAAACATAACAAATATGAGGTGCAGTATATACTCTGCCCAGCAAAAAAGCATTAAAGGGGTGTCTTCTGGATAATCGCAGAGCATGCATTTTAGAATAGTTCCCAGTGACTACTAGATAGTACTTTTGATTGAAATCCTTCAGTGTGTGAACAGCCTAAACCTAATATTAAAACAGGCCTTTACCTGTCCAGCCCCCTCCTCTTTGCAGAGGTCGATGGCAAAGGCTAGGTCCATGGCAGCAAATACTGCATCTGCTTCACCAGCCTGTGAATGGCGAATGAGCTGCCGCAGGCTCTCATACATGACCGGGTCAAAGAACGCAAAGTCGTGCCAGTTGACCTGAAGTAACGGACAAAGACAGTAAGTACATTACACGCCATGTAAGGAGGTCTGTTAGTACAAAAACAATGTCATTTAAGATATTTTCTTACCTTCCTCCCAAGCAGCACTTTGATGACATGTCTGTTCAACGTGATTGGACAGAGTTCATTCTGCAGCAGACACAACCCGAGTATCCTGGAAAGAAAAAGATGCAGATTTTAATCGACCTTTCCATAACGTGTGTCTCATTTTACTGAATTAAATACAATGGCAATTCCTTACCTGCCAATGTTACGGAAGCAGTTGAGTCTGGCCTCCGTGTTCTTGCCGGGCCGAGGAGAGTAGAAGCCTCGCTTTCCTGGCTGGTAGAAGAGAGGAGCGTTGTCGTCCCCATCGTCTGGGTCATCCAGCTCCATGTCAACCACACTGCGGGTTGAACCGTGACGCTTACGGTTCTCCTGCTGCTACAGTCACACACAAGGAAGACCAGCTGTTTACAAGCAGCACTCACAATGAACGTCAAATTTTTGTTTTGCAGGTATAAAGGAGTAAGACATAATATTCAGATAGTCCAGATGTTTCAGGATTATGAGTTATACATTTTGTTAAAAAGTATCGAGAGTAAACTGGTGTTGGATTTACTTGTGCTTTCTCTGGAGCCTCCAGGAGACCCAGGTCCAGGATACTGTCAGCACCATTTTCCCTATGAGAGACAAAAGATGTTACTTTGTAAACTCTGTTTTTACAGTTCATGTAAAGATACACCAAGTTCAGTTTCGAAATAATTTTCATATCGTTTACCTTTAAACAATTTAGTGTCACAGAGCAGAACATGAATGGAGCTGATGACGGCAGCTGTGTTTGGGTTATTTTACCTTCCGTGTGCTATGAGAAGCTCCATGGCCTCTTCTACTCTGGCTCTGAGAGAGTCCTCACTGGCGAGCAGCAGCAGCAGCTGAGCAGGGGACAGCTCCAGCAACATGCCTGTGATTTTACTGGCAAACGCCTGAGGAGGCAAAGACACAACTGCTCTCAGTATCATCAACAAAAGACACTCAATTCAAAAGAATGCACCCTCCATACTGGTCTAACAATCATTCCAGTCAGATATACAGTGAATAAAATCAACAGTGGTCTCAGTAGTGACTGTGCACAGCCAGTTTCATTCCTATGTGGTAATTATTAATACTCAAGATCTGTTGTGCCTGTTTTTAATTAGATATTCTGTTTTGATAGTTTAATGGTTAAAGAGAGTCTTACCGGTTGCATTGCATGAACACGTGGGTAGAGTCTTTCCCCCAAGGCTTGTCTGTGTGCGGGCAGGGGGTCGGGCTCATCACTGGGGTTACCCTCCGACGAAGGCCTGAAAGGCCTGGTGTCTATGGACAGCTGTCTCCTCGAGTCTCTGTAACAGACAAATACACAGGTTAGTATCAAAGCCAATCCCAGATGCCACAGATGATATTTTTCCCCCAAAGGGAGAATATATTAAGTAAAGTTTACCTGTCTCGGTCTCTCCGAGATCCTGCTCGAAGCCCTCCACTTCTTCTCTCCCTTTCTCTATCTCTGTTTCTCAGACGCTGCATTAGATCTACACATCAAACAGAACAAGTTCAATTTGAATGTCAATTTGTTTTCTGTAAAAAATCAGTTTTCTGCTTGTGATGTCTGCTCTTATCACAAAATACCAGTAAACATTAACAATGAGGTTCTATGTATTGTCATACTTGAATTGTAATCGTGATGACACGTACTGCTGGCCTGCATGCCCTTGCTGACACTCTGTACACAGTCAAGATTGGGCAGCTTATCATTGGACAGGAGGGCTAGGGCGATGGCCGTGTAGAAGCTGCGGGCCACACCGCTGCCCTCGCCTGGCTCGTCTTTAAAGGTGACTTTCACTCGGTGGACAGCCATCGGTGTGGTTGTGCAGCGTCTGCCGAAATGTGTATTTAGCTGACGCATGGTCTGCTGTATTAGCTGGTCCCGATCCCGATCCACCTCCAGGGCCAGGTCACGGGACTGCAGGTTTCTTAGCTTCTCCATCTCCCGGCGGAACTTGGATTCCTTTACTTCAAAGCCACCCAGCTCAGTGAGGATCTAAAATATACAAAACAGAAACTCATTGTAAACCTGCTATCCAACATGTAGACCACCATCAGCTCTCAGTTTACAGTTCTCACAACCCTCATGTAAAAGTATGCTATTCTGTAGGTCACCTAAAATTATCCAGCCTACTGCCCAGTTCACACAGTCAGACTCACTTTTAAGACCCATGTGGAACACCCATCAACCAAAGGACAAAATTTAACTTTTGTATAGAGATCAATCATTTTTATCTGCTGGTCGAAAGATTTGTACAATATACAATTTTGCCTGCCATACAATTTTGGTGATATGAAATATATAGGCTTGCTTCTCCCTCCACCTTAAAGCCTCTTGATTCTGTATATCACAGTGCACTGTGTTTCATTACTCCATTGCATACTAAATGAAAATGTGGATGGTCCTCCTTAAGAAACAGAAGGGAGCAGTATTGTTATGCTATTTATCTACAAGGTGGCTTTGCTGCAAAAACTAAGTACCTCTCCTCTCCAGCCATACCTCCTGCTCACACTGAATTTGGAAAAATTGGGTTTAAGCTATAGTCACTTCTATGTTTACACTGAATATGTTTACTTTGTACTCTTGTGAAATAGAAATACATATCTCAACGAGACTACCTGTTTAAATAAAGGATTAAATACAGTAAATAAAAAACTGGGAGTGCCCAGCTTGCAAGTTCAAATAGCAAGTTAAGCTGATTTTATCCTACTCAGCACAAAATGGTGCAAAATCAACATCCACAAATGCTTGATGAGGAGAGTGGGACATTTAGCAAACCCACGATTATTCTCAGGAGTTGCAGACTAGGGCGAAAACACAAGTAGAAATTGTAGCAAGACAAAAGACACCAGGGGCACGCCTGTGTTGTTGTAATTCTCCTGGGCGTGTGTGTATTTGTGTAACATTAGCCAAGCTTTTGGTAACACAGAGATGAAAACATACTGATCCAGGCTCAGCTCCCACATCCTCCATAAAGACACGACCAAACAGTTCCAGTGAGAGACGCCAGCGGCCCAGTAACATGTCGTGTGAAATCATCATCCCCATGAAACTACAGTGTGGTCTGGGCAAACCAAAGACACAATGTAAGTTTAAACAAAATAGAAACATATTTGAGTGCAGTATTACTCTGTATTATCAAGAATTTCCTCTTAATTTTGAAAAGGGATACATGGAAAAATTCCCTAATAAAAGTCAGACTGGTACTCACCTAAATGAGGGGAGAGGAGGTCCATCGCTCTCAGTGAGGCCGATCTCAGCGAGCAGGCTGCTCTTCAGCTGGGCAGCAAGGTCGTGGGGTGAAGGGCCGGGTTTCGAAGCCTCCAGCTCCTGCTCCGCCAGAGACTGGTTCTCAGGGCTCCGCTGACCAGTTTCCATACTCATCACATTTTTCAGGTTGGCTGAGTAAGACATCTTGGTGGGCAGTATCTGTTTGAGTGGAGTTCAGAGTTTTCCTTTAGCAACGCAAACAGATGTATGCGGTAGATGATGACAGTGTGGTGATTAAAGAATGGAAATATGGAAATGGGACACAGAACACAGGCTGTGATCCAATATCCACACATGACTGACTGTAAGCAGAAAAGACCAGTGTACACATTATTTTTTTCCTATTCATAATTCCCAAAGCTCACTCAAACACTGAAAACAATGAATAGGACATAATGAACCTGGATATTTTTGACAGATTATTTGTTTAAAGTGCAGTTCCTTCAACATTTGTAGTGTGGCAGTTATTTGTGGATATTAGAACACAGCTGCCAGCGTGTTTGTCCAGTGAAGAGGGGTGGTATACCTGAGAGGGGGAGGGGAGAGAGGAGCCCATGTTTACCTCCAGGCAGTTCCTGTCCATGCTCGCCTCGGCCAGGCCTTTGGTTGCCATGTACGAGGAGGAGTACAAGCCCTGAGAGGGACGGCCGAATAGATCCTCCTTCCTGGCATTAGGCTGCAAACCAAGACAATACAGAGCTGAAGTTACAGAGGCTGTTTGGACATTTACATTTTTACTGTGTAATGGATGTGTGTTGTATCACCTGCCTCCTTTCACTATAAGACTTCATTTGAATAAGCAGTACTGTATAACAAACCCTGTCCAAACTTGTTATGATAAGTATCAACTATGGCTGTCGTTAGGACATCAGAAAGTAAATCATTTCATTTCATCATCGAATAATACAGGATGTTCACACAAATTGCCCTTGTGTCCTTGGGCTTGTATTTTTATTGCTTTAAGTATTCTTAATGGTTTTTATTGAATTAAATAAAGGTTCAATGAATGAATGAAACAAAGAAAATGTGGAGCCTGGAAGCAATGGACAGACCAAGAAGCCAAAACTCTGACCTGCAGGAGGTGGGGCTGGTCTGCAAGTGGAATGGCCTCAGCGAGGGGAACGTCAAACGGGTTGGGTGGGATGCAGCCCAGGAAGGTCATGGAGTCAGAGCGACGGAAGAAGGGATGGTTTTGACCAGTTTCTGCTGGAACTGGGTCTTCATCTTTGTCCTGCAGGGTTGAACCTGGAATGGGACAGAAACAAAGGTACCGTTAGCACAACATATTAATTAACTTCTTCAATACTTGCAATATCAAACCTAACTACTGTATACCTCTGTAAAACTGTGTGTATGTGACTTACTTTGATTTGTGTCCTCATCATTCTCATGCTCAGAATCCTCATTGTCTAAACCCAGTTCCAAAATCTCCCGATTCCTGCAAAGGAAAGTTAAAATGCTTAGTAAAAGTAAAAAATGGCCTCACATTGTTTGCATTGATAAACAACCAAATATTGGAAACAAAAGTAGAGGAATTATTGTACAGAAATGTATGCACAAAAAGGAAAAAAAGAATCCTAGTGATTTCCAGTGATAATTGGGCCACTATGAGGGTAATTCAGGTTAACTAGTCAACTTAGCTATATATTCATGAAAAAGCTATTGCAAGTGGATCAGTTGTAATATCTCGCATGTTTTCTTAATAAAATAAAATTAGGCATTAACAATTCTTCATTTTTCATTGTAAAGACAGCATTTTACTTTATATTTATTCACCTCTTTCTATCCATCTGTGGGGTGTCCAGAGTAGTCTGCTGGTTCATGGCCTTAATCCAGTAGATAAGAGCCTGGAAAACGTAAGCCACATGCTTTAGGGAGCAAACGTCCAGCACAGGAAGCACATCAGAATGCTCATCATTGTGGGAGCGCATTAGTGACAAGGCGTAGTTTAAGAAGTCGCCTCGTGCCGACATCATGCCTTGGCGAGCTGTCAGCAGAGTGGCTGCTCTCCTGAAATGAAACACAAATAAACGAGTGAGAACATTGCTAACATTGCCAAGACAAGACTGCACAGAACTGGAGATAGTGGGTTGTGATTTTTCTTTCCTTAGATCTTATTTTCTTCTTTTTTTTTTTTTTACCTGCGTCCTTCCAGGGTGCGGAGGCTGGCCTCCTCCCTAGCCGTCATGCGTTCCCTGCGAGCTGAATGCTGGGAAGCATGGAGCGGGTGACTGGGGTGACCGGGGTCTCCAGCAGATGAGAGGGCCGAACCATATCGCAGCTGAGCCTCGGTGGAATCCATGATGGACACCATCCAGTTCCAGGTGGGAATGAGCTTCTCTTCAACATAGTTCTGGTTCAACACATGACAAAACATTGCTCTTTTATTAAAATGACCTTTAAAAAAAAAACAAAAAAAAAAAAACACTGCTAACCAAACATATATGATGGATACAATACAGTTCAACTGCAGTTTTAATATACATTCACATTAACATTGTTGGAAAGATTTGACAAAATTTAAGTAAATGAGTCAACAAAATATATCAGCACTAACACAGGCCTAGTTGTTTTTGGATATTTTAATGCAGAAATTTAACATATTATAGCTTTAAAGTCTATTATGCTAGTGTCTTGGTAGAGCAGTGCAGTCTTGTTAGGTCACTATATCTTACCTGCAGGTTGACTGCATCCTGGTAGGTGAGTTTTACAGCAGCAGGATACTGGGAGTAGACTAGATGGTTATACTTGGGAATGAGGCTCATGAGGTCCGAGATCTGTCTGATGACGATGCTGTAAGCCCGGGCCAGGCTGCTGGCAGATGTCAAGTAGCTGCTAGAATTGCTAGCCTCGAGAGCTGCCGCTGCTGCAGCGGCACTGGAGCTGATTGCACTGGAACGACGCAGGTTGGTAGGGTCGATGTATATCAGGCCTGTTGAGCTTGCTGTGAAAACATTGGCATTTAACTTAATATACACCGTCTCTGTAGAGATCATCATCTGGATCAGACATTAGAAAATTAAAATCCCACAAACAGAACAGAGAAGCCTCACTGACCAGCTGGAGTGGAGGCGCTGGAGGGTGTACTTCCGGTGGCCCGTTGGCTTGGGGTGTTTCTAACAGCCCACTGCATTGAGCGAGGAGCCTGGGCTGCGCTGTTGGCATGAGAAGAGCTAGTCGTCCTTTCCAGCGGCTCATCCAGAAGGAATGTCTCCTGGTCAACATCGTCGCTCTGACTGCTGCTGCTGTCTGAGTCACTGGAGTCGTTGGACTGAGAGTCATCCTCTGAAAAGAAGGCAGGGACACTGCTGGCACCTTCAGGGGAGAGGAGGAGGAATGAAGAAAGAACATCAAGGAGAAATGTTTAATTGTTTGTCTATTCATCCCCACATTGTCCTGTTTTGTCTTTCACATCAGATTTATCCAGGCAGGAGTGCGGGTTAGTGAATCACACCACTACAAGGCCAAACAACACTAATGATAGTGAAAACAGTGAGGCTGCAAGTCAAAACAACAGCTGCACTCTCTGTTGACCAACTGGTGCTAAATAATATACAACTCAAAAGGTTCAGTGTATAATATTTAGTGAAATCTAGCAGTGACCAACTGAATATCCCGCTCACTCTCCCCTACGGTGGCTGCAAAAAATGCCAAAGCCCCCGCGTTAGAGCCACTGTTTGGTTTGTCCATTCTGGGCTGTTTAGTTAAGGGGATATTAACTCTGGTCCACACTCAAGCATAGCAGGTGACAGTACGCCTCCATTAACGCTGGATATTATCTGCTATAAAACAGAAAAAAGGCAAAGAAGAGGAAGTCCATTCTGATGTACTGTTGAAACATGGCAGACTCCATGGAGGAGACCGGCTCCCTTTGTAATTCCAGGGTAATGACAACACAACTGTTATTTTCATCATTATGATTATACCCTAATGAGGACAATTATGTTCTATATTATTAAATCCTTCTAAATCCCCCTAAATCTTACACACTGGACCCTTAATGTTCCGTTTTATTTTATATTATGGTACATTTTATTTGAGAAAACCCAGCCATGTCTCAATTGTACTGGATATTCTGAGTAATGGATATTTTGAGCCATCTAAAATACACATTTTAGATAGCTAAGGAGAAAAACACCACACTATTTTGGGAAAGCTACAAGTTGATTAGTTTGTTATTTGGAAGAAAGAACATCAAGGGTTTGTAATGGATAGTATTAGTTAAAAATGACAGACACGATAAGAGTGAAATGTGAGAAGGGGACGAACTGAAGGAACTCTCAGCAGGAAACTGTGTATGCACTTTGCAAATTCACTCTTCCCTGACATCTGTATATGCATTGAAGTAAAGAGGAGCTCATACCAAAAATAGGAAATGCCAAGGACACCCTACTGCCTGCAAATGAAATACATTGGGTATTCAGCCAGGGACCATTTTGTCTGCTGTTCATTAGCTCTCCAAACATAAATCCCCACAATCCAAAATGCTGAATGTCCTAGAGATTTTTTTTTCATGACCAAATTAGTCAGTAATTGATGGAAAAAAATACACCACAGTGCAGTAAGAAAGAAATGCTATTTGTTTTTGGTAAGCAGTCGGCGCTTTCAAAAAAATTTGCAAAGACTTCAGTTAAAGGAGGTCAATACGACAGGTGACCACATTTCCACAAAGCACTACTTAGAAATTAAAGAGAATGCTTCATGAAGTTAAGTTTTTGGGAAAATCTAAACTTAAATATAGACTACAGAATAAAAAAAAACAAACATTGGTGACCAACCTGCTTCAGAGCCAGCCGTTGCTGCTGTGACGACACTCCTGCGGCCACTAGCATTATCCTGATTACTGTGGTTACTTTCACTGTCGCTCTCTGTTTCGGCTGCTGCCAGCAGATCCAGCTCCATGTCACTCCCTAAAGACCAAGAGAAGCTTCACTTACTGCTGGTTGAGGTTTCTGACTAAAGTACATTTTCATGAGACTATAAAAACAACTTGAGTGTATTAATTAATAAAAAAGGTGTCGTGTGCTCACCATCTTCATCGTGCTCATCGTGCTGCCCTTCTGCTTCAGCATTTTCCTCTCCCTGTTCCTCTTGGTCATCATGATGATCTTCTTCCCCTGCTACTCCCTCCACAACTTCAACCTAAATGACATAATGACAAACATGAAATAATCACATCTTATAAAAGAAACTGAAGCAACCGTCCTCAGATTCTACCCTGAAATTATATGGTCACAGGAGTCAAGTACACAAAATACAGAAATAAGAATATTCATCTAACTCTCAGTGAAACTTTGCAGTGCACATACTGAGCCAGTTTTAGGAGACATGATACCCTATTTGTTACCTCTCCAAACTGCGCTGACTCACTTGAATGCAAAGTTCATTATGACCTGAATGATTTTATAATGAGGCTCCCCACCTCTTCCACATCTGCTGATACGATGTCATCCTGCTCTTCATCTCTTCCTCTGACAGGCTGGGACTGGCTGCTGCGCCGAGGCTGGGGGTTCCTGATGATATAAGAGGCAGCCGTCTGGCTGGAGCTGGAGAGAAATTAAACACAAGCGCCCAGAGATATTTTATCTAGTGAATAAGAAATCATCCTTCTCTAAATAACAAGCTACCGATGAACAAAATGCCACAAACGGGCATAAGTTTCCTCCTGACCGGAAAATAAAACTGACCTGCTAGACTGGTCGGGCGAGGGTCTTGGAGGCAGTGGTTCAACAGAGAAGAGCTCCTCACTGCCCTGAACAGCATCAATACTGGTGCTGGCCAAAGTGAAAGGAGCTGTAGGTCTTGCGATACCCATTCTCACTGGAACAATGAGTGACTCTGCGACATTACACAGCTCCTCCACAGCGTAGGGCAAGAGAGCCTGGAAAACTCGCCGACATTTCCCAATGGGCTGGGGGATAAAGTTGCTATGTAAAGGAAATTGAGAAAAGACAATCAGCATTGCATCAGCATTTGTTCCAGGTCAAAAATTAATATCAAACATAGCCAAAATATATTAACTAAAGATATAACCTACTTTAAGATTTCTGAACTTCACTTATAAAGCTTAAACTTGCATTATTCAGTTTCTAAAGGGGCCTGAATCAAAACAGCTGACAAAGCCTCAATACAGATGGTCAGCACATATAGGTAGCATACAATCAACAAATAACCTGCATAACTGAGTTCTTACTTTTTCTTCTTGGATGAGGCCATCTCCACACTAAGGATGACAAAAACTCGGGCTACAGAGCGCAGAAACCTCCTGGTGACATTGACTGCCTCCTCCCTCCGGCCAGGAGTATACTTGTTCTGGAGCTCCTTCACCAGTGTACCCAGTAATGTGTCTATAAACTAATGCAGGAGAAATAAACCCCCACTGATTAACATCTCAAAATCATAGTAGGGAGAGATAACAGCAGGGAAATGCAAAGTTGTAGGTATTATTATACTGAATTGGACTTACAGTGATGTCAGGAGCACACTTGACAATGAGGCAGTGAGTGAAACAGTCAAGGCGAATGGTACCACTCTGCTGGTTCAAGTAGACCTGCTCTTCAGGCAGGAGGTGGGCAATTCTGCTGCTGGCACTAAGTCTAACAGAAAAGACACAGCTCAATACCTGGGAGACTTAGTTTGATACGCAGGAGTAATCACACAGACACCAATATGGTATATTGCAATGGTGCATCAGTAGGAAATAATACTGGAAGTATAGGATTTCTAACTAATGTGGTGAGTTTATAAAACCACAAACTCTATTCTCTTTTATTACCAAACAAAACTATATAGCAGTCACGTCATTAATCAGCAATACTTACGGGTCTTTGTTCTCCTGAGAACCAAACATGATCATAGACTTGAGGGCATTCCAGTCCTGCAGGACCCTTTCCAAAGCCAGCTGAGCAAATCGAGGGGGTTCCAGGTCATGATCTGGCATATCAGAGTCTAAAACAAGAGAATAAAGATTCTATACACCAGACGCTTTGAGTGCATTAATCTTTTAGAAAAGCTGCAGCTTGTTAAAAGCAGAAAATATCACATAATTTACGTCAGTAAAATGCTGAACCCACCTTCTGCATTAGCTGCCTTGCGGTTCCTGTCTTCTCTGATGCGTGGAGGTCGGTACTGACAGTGTTCAACACTCTGCCTGGCAACAGTCTGCACCAGGAACAGTAATATATGCTCCCCTCTACAAATGGAAACCAAAAATCCAAAAGTTGCACATTAAAAAATATCTTGGAATGAATAAAATATATCACATATGAAAAACACACACACTGATCAACATAGATCATCTGCTAAAGCATAGAACTAATCTAGGTCTTACCTGCTGTTTGGTGTGGTGACCAGGTTAGTGGTTGTGAGTAACCTGTACAGCAGATCCAGGCGCGCAGCTTTCTGTCCAGCAATTAGTGTTTTACACTTACATTTCTCCCAACAGTCACAGTAAGCTGTAGGGGAAGTCCTCTTCAGCCTGGAGAAAAAAATGGTAATACAAATTCATGCTCATATATCTATCTTTGTTTAAAATACAGGGCAGTTGTGTAAACACTTTAGCAAGCTTGAAAAAGACTACAATCAAAACTAAGACTTACTTGCAGTCATGTCCTTTGTGGCACACCCTTGCACACTCAGTGCAGCAGCAGAGGGACTCAAGCAAACCACAGGTTCGACACTCGAAGATATCCTGAGGCAAAGTTACAGTGGTGGTGTCAGCTTTAAATTTCACATTATAAAGGCATTTGCTTCACAAGAAAAACACTATGTAGGATCAGTGAGGCTCCATGCAGAAAAAGATCGAGGTAAAGATGTCAAGGGGTTCCCACACATTTTTAATTGAAAAAAAATAAATATTCAAAACTCAAAAATCAATTCAAAATTTACACGACCATTCATAGAAGTGTACTTTAGTTGATTATTGTAAGAAGATTAAACAGCAACTTATTAGATTCTCTAATTGTCTAATTTTAGACATCATGTCAGTTTGTATGTTCATACCCAATACTTTGGTGCTTGATTTTCCTGGAAACAATGATTTTGACTGCGAGGCTATCATTTTGCTCTGACCTGGTTAATGTGCTCAGCTCCTGTCCAAGTGAAACTGCAGGTGTCATTGCAGCAGAGAACGTAGAGGGGTGAATCATCTGGATTGGTCCCCAAGGGGCAAATCATTTCCATGAACACGGAGTCTGCATCCTCCTTCTCTGCAATGCCTGGATCTCCCACTGTATAGATAAAGGAACAAAAGATCAGATATGAAGACAGGGGAATGCCAGTCACACCACTGATAGTTACCTATTGTAAGTAGGGCAGTAAAATAGGTCAGGATTCACATAACTCATGGATAACCTCAAGTGTTTCAACTGTTACCAAACCTGTTCAGATGACAGATTCACAGAAAGTAGGCTGCATTCTCAATATGTTTTTAAAGCAAACCTGCCCTATTCACTCTGTATCGTGACCAACTCAAAATACATGTATATAGAATGTACATGATACACAGGAAGTATGCAGAGCTGGCATTTAAGTTTTCAAACTTCACACTGACTTCAAATCAAATGACAACCTAGTTTTGAGTAGAAAGCTGAGTAATTGTCTTACCCTTGGCCATTTTCTGAGCAGCCTCTAGAACAGTGATGGCTGCTGGGTATGCTCTCCCACTGACTGCCAGCATGAACGGGGTCATTCCACGGGCATCCCTGTCAAAGCACCACAACAATATACACAAGCACTTTAGAAACAGAGAAGCAAATCAACTAACAACTGCTGGTGAATGGAACACTGTAATGCACAATTAAGGCATTAGTTGTGAGGATGCTCATATAGAATGAAAAACTTACTTGGCAGAGAGGAGCTCCCGTAGGTGTGGCCTCAAAACAACACTGTCACACATCAGCTTTAGAATAAGGTGGGCGTTGGCCTTCCTGTCTTTAGATTCAACCACCGACGGCTCAGTGGACGGACCTGCACATATGGGAGAGGGAATTCATTAGTCACAAACACGAAGCAGAATTAGGAAAAAAAAAAAAAAAGGAAAACTAATTACCAGCACAGCAGCAAGTATTACATATTATATCATAGTCCACAATTTTAGGAATGGCAGTTCAAAATTGGAGTTGTGATGCTAGAGCAATGCAGGTTTAAAAGAACATATGACATCCTGATATGACTAAAAGTATTCATTAGCAACAGAATTCTTGTGTCATCCTCTTTCCTTGTATACAGTGAAGATTGTATGTACCTGGTATGGTAGAGGTGCTAGGTCCCTGGCTGTTCCCCGTGGAGGCGGTGGTGAGTGACCCAACAGCTGGTGCTAAAATGAAGTCAATGTCACCATCTGTTGATGAAATAAACCCACAGTTCCGTATATTACCAATACTGTGATTATAGACCTCACCTTGTTAAAAAAGACAGTAAGTTTTTGCTATGGCAAAAGAGAGTTGGTTGAACTTCATAATCACATACAGACTTTTCAGAAGAGGCTGCATTCAGACTTAAAACTATGGCAGTGATATGGTCAGTCTAAAGAATTAATATAAACCAGATCAGATAATCCTCTCTTCTGAAGTCTAGTTAAAATCCACTGACCAGGGTCCATGGGTGGGGGGTCAGGGACCCAACTTGGTGGGGCAATGGGTGGGGATACAGGGTCCTGGTGGTCACTGGAAGATGGGCCAGACTCATGGCGGCCAAGACCTGCAGCTCTTAAAGACCTCCGCATCATCTCCCTCAGGCGAAGCCTAGAGAAAACATAAAAATAAATCAAGATAAGTGTGCCCACTTTTGTTTTGATACTGAAGAAATACTTTTTTACTGACACTGGATAGCAGAAAGATTATTTTCACCTAGTGTAGTCCCAGTGACACTTCGAGTTTGCTTTTCAGATTTTCTGAACATATTCTGTGTAGCACAAAAACAATATAATTCATTCTGAAAAAAAAAAAAAAAAAGTATATACCCTCTGCTACTAGAGGAGCCAGTCCTATTTCCAGAGCTGTTGCTTGACACCACAGAGATGGCATTGGCAATTGCCTCCACAGCAGACAGACGCTCTGCGAATGTGTTTCTCTCCGACCTTTCAGCTTCTGAAATTTAACAGCACATTCTATTAGTGTGGACAGGAAAGTCAGGAGGCAGCAGGCAATTCAACAAATAGAGGAGAGCACACCAAGCTGAAACTTCCGAGTTGAGGGGGGAAAAGTGATGTTCTACATTATCAAACATGGCCCATCAAGAGACCTCAACATTGACCGCTGAAGACAGAGCTTACCTTCCTCCTCTTTGGTCTCCTTGTTACTAACAGGAAAGCAGACAGACACGGCAGCATGGAGGATGTTGCGGTTGCCATCACAGCGGTGGCCCAGAAGTGCTCCGAGGGCCTGACTACCCTGATCCAAAAGGAACGCCTGCTCAAGGTTCACCAGGTACTGCCGACATGCCTCATAGTCACAACGCAGCACATGCTGCATCAGTGTCTGTTTCTGAAAAAGTCAAAGAGGTGTTGCTTGTGTGAGCAACTCATCACTCATTTCTCATTAATGCGTTAAATAGTAATGGAAAAGGGCTGGTAAAGAAGAGAATTCATCAAAACATCAGGGTCTCAGGTGTCTAGTGTTGTATGTGTTTATTAGATTTAGATCTATATTGAAATGTTTACCTCCACAGCCATAATAATGATAGCAGCTTTCTTTTTAATAGTGGAGTTTGTGGGGAGATTAGCAAGAGAGTGCACTCCCATCCCCAAGCTGTTTATAGGAGGCAGGTCCAGCCAATCAGGATCTCTAATTCCACCCATGCAGTCTTTGGCCATAGGGTAGATAGTGCCATTTCCATCCCGGAGGATGATGGGAGATTCCTGGAAGAAAATCATTGCAGCATTTTAAATATGCAGGAATTAGGGCTGTCTACAATCTGTTGCACAAATTTGCAAACCTCTGTCACCTATTCAGGAGAGCTCACCTGCCCAGCAGTAAAGATGGCAACATTGCGCTCACTTTGCCCCAGGAAAGCTAGGTTACTAGTAGGGAAGTTATTCTCCTGCTCAGCTTTGCCTGTGGCCAGGTCAAAGATACAGTACCTTACCCAGTTACCAGTTTTCAGCACTGCGTGGACTCCTGGAAGATGCAGAGATGTGTAAGGACAGCAAATACACTGAACTACAATGTAAATATTAAGTTAGGACTACAAATGAATCAAATCACAATCGTAATTGCAGCATCAGCCTGATCAATTATGTAACTGCAAAAGGTTCCAATTTAAAAAGGTCCAGATTTAGGAGGATTTCGGGTGATCCAATTCTAGAAATGGGAAAAAAATTCACACAACCTCTGTTGTATGGTGATAATTTGGATTTAATGACACTAAGCAGAGATATACTGTGTAAAATATTTTAAGTTTTTGTATTTTAAGTTAGTTTAAGTTTGTATATTTGAGTTGAACAAATACATACTTCTAAATGAGTAATATGTGTATTTTTCTTGAGAACCAAGTAGTCAAATTGTAATTGTAATATTGCCAACAATAATTGCAATATGGCTTTTTCACCAAATCGTGTAGCCCTAATTCAGTATATATTAAGTATATCTCACAAAACACTGACAGTCACTTATAAACAAAAGGACACACCTTTGGAGTCAACATTCACAGCTAGAATCTCAGCCTTTTCAGGAATACAGAGCTTTTTAGGTGTGCGTTGAAAACAATCGGGAACTTTGGGAGTTCCACCAGTTTTGACCACCTGCCGAAACAGAAAAAGAATTAATAATGATGAATGTCTTTAGGACAGATGCACACACCTGTGCACATACAATACATAGTTCAATTTTGCACACTGAACTTCTTGAGGATAGAAACATTTGATCAATCTGTGTCCATACCTGCAACTCATCTATTCTGAGAAGCCTGCAGTCCTGCAACAGTGACGATGGGTCTGAATCAGTAGGAGCAGTGGCGCTCTGGTTGCTCATGCTGCTCGATGTCCCTGGAAACTTCACAGCCACATATGCACCATCCACTTTAAGCACCTAGGACATAATGTGAATGTAATAAGTTGTGGAACTGAGACGCAATGACACAAAAACACGCAGATATGAAGAAGATATGAAGAGACTTATCAATAAGAATTTTTATAAGATACAGCTGCATTTGCACACTCTGGTCTTTTATTTGTTACTATTTTTTCCAGATACACCCACCTTTCCCACAGGGACATTTTTAACATCCTCCACAAACACCACTTCTCGGAGAGGCCATTGCTCTTCATTCACCTTCTCTTCCTCTTTGGGAGCTGGAGTAGATCGCCTTCGTTCTGCAAGAAGTACAGAATACTAACTGTTAAGCCTCTGATCATAGCATATTAAAAAAAAGCATCATCATTACTTGCACCAGGCATTAAAAACAATAGGGGTTTAGCATAAAACTCAAGACATTAAAAAACTTGCTGACCAGGTGATAAAACTTTCTGTGGAATAAGGAAAATTAATTAATGTATAAACTCCAACAACTTGCCACATGGTTCATATGATAAGAGGTTTTATAAAGCCAACCAAATACAGCAGAGCATACACTGTGAGTTGGCTGTACTTCCTCCACAGGAAAACAGGCAGGGGGAAAAAAAAAAAAGAAAAAAGAAAAAAATCACTGATAAAAAGCCTGCGCACCATCTGTTTCAAAGTCAAAGGACTAATGAGAGGACAGAGTGAGGGAGAAATTGGTTCTGTGCCTGGGAGATAGAGAAAAAAGTCAAGACTTATTTTGTGAAAGAGCTAGAGGTTAAGAGGAAGGGGATGAATGAGAAAGTACACATACTGTAGGGCAGTGAGGCACTGCTAGCGATGGAAGAGGTATCACTGCAGGTAGAGGCTGGGGAAGGAGGTGGACCCATCTCAGTTTTAACAAGCTCAGGCTTGCTTTCAGTTCTGTGGGATAAGATAGTAGAAGGACTTTAGGTTTAAAAAAAATAAAATAAAATACAGTATACAGTTATTGTGAAAGCTAGACAGTTTTTTTGTACACAAAGCTACACTGACTTGATTTCCTGGGTCTTAGTGGTCTTCTCCATGTTCTTGAGGCTCTCTGGTGAGCGCAGCTGGAACCTGCAGCTGTCGTTCATGTTCCAGACAGACTCCAAAAGCACGCCCACTTTAGGAATCCCAGCACTAACAGAAAAGGCCACTGCACCGGCATGATAAAGGGGGTTACTCCTCAAGCACACCTAAAAGGGAAACCGGAAAATGTGTTCACACCAACTTCAAGAAAGACGAGTTACCGATTCCCGCCATGTTGTTGAAAAAACTAGGATACTGTATTCTGTACCTGTGTTCCCACAGTGATGTTGGGTATCGAGGAGATGCCAGCACTGGACTTTGGCTTTTTGTTCTTGGCTCTGGCCTTTTCCAGCATCTTCTTTCGTTGACTAAAAGGCACAACACCCCTACAGACAGATGCAACCAGAGTAGAGTCAAAACACAACTCAACAAGACAATGATGTAATGGGAACAATCCAGTGTTATTGCTAAAAACAAAGTATTTTGTTGTAAAATACTAAAGTATAATTCTGTTGTAGTTTTCCAAAAAACTCACCACCAGTAGAGGCTATTTTCCAGCTGTGCACACGTGTAGAGCGCACAGCAGTGCAGTGACACCATGCGTTCCCCCTGCAGCTCAGGGAAAGCCTGAGCACTGTGCTCCAGCTTAGAGGCCACTGTGCTCAGCGTGTCATCCACCCAGGTCGCCACCTATTCCCACACACAGTAAATAATTCATTAATTAAATACATATGCATGATGTCAGGATGTGACTAAATATTTAAACATCTAATTACTAAATCACAATGTAACAGTTATACTAATCACGTGGCAGATGTTGTATTATGAACATAGCAGCACACAAGACCAGTAAATATAATATACCTTATTGGTTTCTGTAGCAACAGTGGCTCTGATGCTATTGGCAGACAATAAGGTGATCTTCTCATTGGCCAGACCCAGGAAGGACACACGTGGGTGATGAATGGAAGGATTCTATTGGACAAATGGCAGGAAAGTTACAAATAGTGGCTCAAAAAATATTTCAGTAGTGTTAGCCATTAGGCATGTTATAAATACAAAATAAATAAATAAATACTCACAAAAAATACAAATACAGGAAAGTTTTTAATCATGGTCATTGTCACAATAAAGAAGCAGCAGCATGCTAGTCACTAGATATTTGTAGCAGTAGAAGATGGAGAAATGTTTGTTTTATTAATCCTAATCTTACCATTCTTCATTTTACCAAAAGCAAATATGTAATTTCATTAACAGTGGTTAAGCTCTTCACCTGTGCATTTCTATAAGGTTCAGGTTCACTCCACTTCCACTGATAAAGCTCTCCTTTGGAGCTAACAGCTACCAGTTCTGAGAACATGGCTCCAATGCTCACAAATTTCACACCATCCTGAGGAAGAAATCAGAGATTACTGGTATGCCAAGCAAGACAAAGCTAAACATTGACTGAACTTGAGAACATCTTATTATTAATTATTAATTTGTATGCTGTTCTTATACCCTTCTCAAGAATGAATATTTAACAATTTTATCTTTGAGGCCTGAGCAGAACCACCAAATAAAATATGATAAATAAACATTGGCTTGTATTTCTGCATTTTAAAACAGACATTCAGTCTACAGCTCTGTCTACATCATACCTTGTCAGGCCACCACTGGAGCTCCTCTCCCAGGGAGACTGGACTCTGGACCGGGATGCTCTTCTTGTCGAGGCTAGGCTCGCCCTCACGGCTGGTGGAGCCTCGCTCTGTGTCGAACGAGGCCCCATCGAGCCATCGCCGCTCGCGTAATCTCAATACAGACTCACGCTCACGCAACAGCTCTGAGTCGCGCTCTAAGGGAAGAAGGAGAACTGGTATGCAATAAGGTCACACCAGTGGGATAGAAGTAAGCCACTCTCTGGGAAAGACCCGTCAACATAGTTTTAAGAATAGAGAGAGAGATAGACTCTTTAGAATCACTGTGATGCAAATCATAATTGCAGTACTGAAGATTGAGTGGGAGTCTAAAATTATTATATATGGGTGAGTCAGTTTGCACTCTCATATGTTAAAATGCGAGGTAGAAGAGGAAGTGGACAGACAGAGAGAAAGCATGCATACGGGCTAAAAGTGGGCTAGGTAGGTTTTTAGAATAGACTGCCTTAAAGGGTCCCTGTTAACACAGGTGGGCCTAGCGGGCCTTTCTCAGAGAGCTCACAGTATGTACTATAGCCATGCAGCATACAATGCTAAACATTAGATTTCTCTTGCAAATAAGCTCCAAATCAATTTGCATAAAACCTACAAATGCACACCCCAATACAACACCCGAAATGTAAAATATATTTCCCCTTTTTACCATCTCTAAGATGTCTAATGCCTCATCCTTATACATATCTCATGAGTACTACAACTTCCTTTCCTAATCTCTGCTGTTTTGTCTTCTGAAGCCCTCAAAGCTCCATCCCCACAAAAGCCATCACCAGTGTTGCCACCAAAGCCTCTCCAACACCCTGCTTTCCCTTCACTAGTTAAACATGAGTTATTGAGTTACCTCTGGAGGATCCTAGGCGGGACAGTGAGGAGCGTCTAAAGGAGGGGTAGCCAAAATAGCTGATGTCCTCAGAGAACATGGCGTCAGCATCAATAATCACGCTAGGATGGGCTGAGTGAATGTCTGCATCCAACAAGGACATCAGGTCCTCTGCATGAGAGAGGGGCACAAAGAGGTCCAAGTTTTCAGGCAAAAAGTCACATCCATTCTTCATATGAATGTATCAATCATTGTCTTTTTTTGTAGATAGCGATACTCATCCTATCAAATGCTGCCTACCACAACCCCTGCTGTGAAATCCATTCTTTCTATACTGCAACTAGTGGTTCAAATTAGGGCAGGGCAATGTGGTTAAAAAAACTCACATCTCAATATGTCAACATACAATAGGATGGACGTATCAGTATTTAATCATATTCAATATTCCAAATGTGGTATATACAAATATAGCAATATTTTCTATAATTCAGTGATTTCATATAAGTCGCTGTCCTTTCAATCATCACTTCCTGTTTAACTGACATACCTCCAGGGAGGTAGGACTCGCTGGCCGTATCATCGCCATCATCTCCATCCTCGTCATCCCGGCTCAATAAATTGTTGACAGCTAGGTTGACATCCAGGTTGGTCCTCTGAAGCTCCCTAATGATCACACTCCTGGACTTCCCCTGAAGAACCACCTGGGCCTTTGAAAGAAGGACAAGGACGTGGGTGAGGAAGCATTTTGTTGATACTGACGAGAACACATATTCGGTTTCCAACTCACATGCACTGTTAATCGTGCAACTTTTTAAAGTAATGCAACGGTAAAATCCAAATTGAGCATTTTGTACCTGAGAAATAAGCTCTTCAGGGATGACAGAAGCTGGTATGACTGGCTGAGGCTGGCTGCCTAAAAGGCCTGAGCCACGATCCCTTCCTGTACGGATCACCCTGGTCTGCCGACGGGAATCACGAGCAGCTGTTGATGACCTGCCCGACGTGCCGCCACCTCCGCCTCCTCCTCCACCCCCTCCTCCTCCACTGCTGCCACCTCCTGCTCCACCTCCCCCCGCTCCTCCTCCACTTCCACCTCCTCCACTGCCTCCGTTTACGCCAGAGCTCCAGCGACTCCTGTTACATACAGTACAAGGCCAAGGTCAGACACAACTGCCAAAAACACCATCTGACCAACAGAGAAGGCTCAGAGCACGTACACATCTGGGTTTGAAGGGATTGAGCCTTGTGACAGCAGAAACAGTACAGAGCAGACGGTTTTCAGCAGCATTTACAGGAAGACAGAAATTTATCTAGTGGCCCTTTTCATAATTTAATCAGGAAATGTTTGGCTATTCAATCTAATGGTTTGTTTCCATTCAACTGCAAGCACTGCAGATTCAGGTTTTTTGTGCATCAACAAAACTCTAATTTCAGAAGCTTCAAAGATTATATTTTGAAGAATGAATCACCAAAGCACAGGGCATACAACCAAAAATTTAATTAGGTCGATGAAAATGGTCAGGTCTTTTGATGTATGCCATTTGGTGGACACTTTGTTAGATTGTACAGCACCACTGAGGTTCCCTCCAGAAAGTGTGGCACTGAACCCTCTGGGTAAAACACCCCTAAAACACTGCAGCATCAGTGCTATGCTGTATACACCGAGCTTTCACAGGACCTTTTGTCTCTGTCAACCCTGCCAGAACTTACCCAAGGGTGTTGCCTGCCAGTCTGCCCAGTGTGTCAGAACCAGACAGGAACCAGGGCGGATCACTAGTCCTGCCTGGCCTGGAGCTCCTTCCTGTCCCTGAACCACTGCTCAACTTTGAACTGGAAACAAAAGATGGGAGATCAGTTACAAACCTACAAAGTCCCACAAAGGACTAAAAAAACTTGTTTTATCACCTGGGTGATCAAAAACTAAAATTACCCCAGGTATCTGTCAAATTACACCCCTCGGTTCAGGATTTATTTCCTTTGAATCAAGTCTGTGTGAAACAGGAGGGGTTATTTTGGAGACTAGCATGGCAACACCCTTGGGAATCAGAATTGGCTGCAACTCGTTCCACATTCAAGACTTTCCATTTTTAAAAGTTCTTGGGGTTTTGGGGCTGCGGCTGCTTTCTCCTATTTTAAGAATTCTTATTAAGGGATGCCTTCTCAGTCTACAAAAGCTACTTTCCTACATTAGTCTGAACTAATGTGTTCAAAGCAGGCATTTGGTATGAACAGAGTTTTGCTGAGGTAATGGCATAAAATTAAGACAAATTTCCCAACATGTTACATAAAAAACACTACAAATATACTTTCAACAAAATAATAATATAGTACAGTATCTAAGAAAGGACAATGGCATACAGAGACAGGGATATGAATTATGCAGGTATAAATCAAAGTAGAGCTGCAACACTTAATTAGTTCATCAGAAAAATAATCTCTAACTATTTTGGTATTAATTTTATATTGTTTCAGTGATTTTTCAAGAAAACCCACAAACATTAGCTTCTCAAAAGCAACAATTACCCCCCTTTTAGTCTTACAGAGAGTCAGTGAAACATCTTTAGAATTCAGAATGTAGGTTGGTGAAAAGAGAAGTCGTCACTGTGGGCTCTATCACCAGGGGCTTTTTCACTATTATTTTATCTTTTACCGTGTGAATAATTGGCAGATTCATCATGACAATAATAATTAGTTGCAGCCCTCATGAAAGAAACGGCATTTAAAGCAACAGCACCAAGTAGAAACAAATGAGTCAAAATCACAGAGGACAACAGGCCTTATTAGTGCTGACAAAGTTGGCAGGAGTTTCCGACACACTTTTCTATAGGCTTCCGAGCAACTGACTGAAATTGGAAACCATCTCAAATCTTGTGCAAGTCTACAGCAGGCTACAAAACATTTTCTGCAGAAGAGTTTGAAGCACAGACCCCCTCAGCCTTTTACAGCCTCATTCACATGCATATTTAACAGCCAGAGGGATCTTGAAAACTCTAAAATCACTGTTGGACGATGTGTTGGCAGGATAACAACAACTATCAATGTGACATTCACCAAAAATACATGCTCAGAGCCAACACAAAACAGAGCACCAAGTAAAAAGCTTTTTTATATAAAAAGAAACATGGCATGAAGCATAAACTTGCACAGCCATAATTCAACTAGCTTTCAGAAAGCTACAAGAACAATTTGGTTTGTTTGGAGCCATGGTTCAAAGAAAGGCAGATTTTTTTTATAATAGGAAAACAATATGCCAAAATAGTATATGTAATACACTACTTTATTTGATAGATATCAAAAATGTCAGCAAGCGTAAAGACACAAAAGCATGTCTTCAGTCCAAAAACAGCCAATTAAAGAAACTTCTGGAGGTCAAGGTGTATGTTTTGCTCCTGACAAACAGAAAGTGTATTATTCTAGAGGAGAAAACACACCTAAACGCTTCATACTCAGTCAAAAAGGGCACAAGTGTCGAATGGAATTCAAATCACTACAACCACCATCAGTAAGCCTGAGCATGTTCACAGCACCTCGCAACAGATATCTCTATAAGCAATCTCTTTTCCAAGCCAGTGTCAAAGCTAAAACCATTTCTGGGACAGATCCGATCATAAAGAGGTCTCACCCATCGCTGCCATCCGGTTTGCTGAGCTCCAGGCGATCTGGCTGGACAGCAAAGCTGATTCTACACACACGTCCATCCTGAAATAGAGGCATTGAGTATTTTAATGATAGACAATCAACTCCTAAAGTAGCAAAAACCATGCAATAACATTAGGTGTAATTTATCACAGTAGGACTATATTAAGTCTGTTATGTTGATGTCAAAAACTGCATTAGAAACTTCTTAAGATTTTTAATTCAACATAGAAGAAAGCCAAAGACTATCAAAAAACAAGCTTTCTGCGACATGGCAATCACACTAACCATTATTTTTGTACAGATCACTTCACAAACAGGCTGTACAGGTACTGTTGAAGACATACTTCCCACAATAACCTCAGTCAGCCAATGTGATTGTGTAATAGTGTTTGACATGAGTTAAGTACAAAGAATGAAGTCACAGCACTGAACTCCATGTCTACAGCTTCTACACAATCATCAAATAAATCTGGGGTTAACTAAGCGACCATCTGAGATAACGAGGATCAAATTTAAACACTGTATAACTACTGGCATTTGAATAAGGCATGTGCATGCTATCATGCTTTACAGCATTACCTCAAGGAGAAATCCGGCATGGTTTGGACCAACGACACACTGTTTCAGGGAGGCCTGCTCCAGCAGACTGAGGTGTGGATGACTATATTGGAAGAAGATAAATAAGAGCAAAGAACAATAAGGCAATATAATGGACAATAATAAAGAAACTCCCATTTACAACAACTGATCAAAGCAGTCAGCGGTTACAGTGTTGAAACAAACTCACCTGTTGTAGCTGTATTTGTTGAGTTTCTCCGAGACTTCACGGAGCCTGGCAGGAAGATAAAAGCCAAAGAAATACAATTTAATGTAATGAATACAAATATTAAGTGATGGAGATAAACTTGATGGAGATATACTTATATTATACCACTGACTATGTGTTGATTTGATATGTTAATTTTTTTTTTTTTTTTTACAAAAGTTACAATCAACATAAAACTACACAAATATTCTAGTTGCTTTTAAATGGCTCATGTGCATCTTTTTTATATACCTACTAAAGCACAACAATCCCAGAACATTTTAGTATCACCACAAAGTCTGCTGAATTCAACATTTAAACATATTTGAAGCAAATAAGAGGAATGTCTCTGCCTCATTTTGCAGTGTTCCATATCATTACTGGGCATTAAGGATGTCATTGGTGACAAAATACCAGTGGTTTAAACTTGGATGTGCCATACAGATGACAACACAGATCTCTACCTCTGTTACAAGGCAATAATTTCTGATGATACTAATGGAACAACCTCTGAAAAACCAGCTAGATCACACTTAAGTAGCTATTGCTATGGAAAAGATGCCAACCAGATTCAGGGATCATAACTATAGCATATCTTTAACACTGTGATTATAATAAGGGACAAAACAGATTAATCAAAAACTAAACTAAAATTAAAGGCTCTATTAAGTGCAATATTTATGGACCTCCATAAAGACCTCTTTGTCCATTTAAATGGTACATATTCTATTATTTCTGACCTAGTGGTTAAACTGATGAGTGCTCATCTATGCCACCTGCCAGTAACTTAACATGCACAGAATGAAGAGCAACTTCTGAAACCTGGTGATCCAAAATAACAGCACCCACGCTGTTACTTTATAGTGTAAATCAGGTCTGAAGTATGCAACTCCATGGTTTGATTAGTCAAATAAAAAGAATACTGAACATTAGACATTCACAGATTGCTGTGTTGGCTTCATTACTTTCTAATTTAACTGCCAATTGTTGTAGTTCACTGAAATTCTGGAGTGTAAACAATGAAGACACTAATTAGACATGCACTTTCAACATCTGCATCCTGTGCAGGCTGACAATCCCCTTTATGACAAAAATATGATATAGGATATGATGTAAGACAGATGCAGTTAGACTCACGCCTAGATGCATACAAAGACGATTAAGAACAGGACAGTTCACTGAGAGTGATTTCCGGTTTTAGTGTCTCATGGGTTTCTCCACTGTCCCACCCCATTAGGAGCCTAGCTGCAGATTCTGTGCCATTCATTCCAATGGGACAAGTGAACGTAATTTAAAGATTTTGCCTGATTCTTTCGCCCCAAAGTCACCCCCACCCCACCCCCCCAGTTCACACCCAAGTAAATAGTGGACCCATTTTCCACAAGCCACATATCTTCTGAACATTCTGACATAATAATGACATTTAAGATGCAAAGATCAGGAGAAAATTTACTTTGTTTGAGGTCTGGCTCTACCTCAGCAACAAACTCTCCTGTAACCTCGCAACACAAATATCGTCTGAAGGACGTACAAAAGTGCAGGAAAATAAAGTGAATGACTATGATAAAATAAAGTTATATACCAGTGAAAAACATGATATTAATATATCATTGTATTTAGACTTCATTAATCTACTTTTGTTTGTCTACATGACGTTCTCAACCCTTGTGACTACACCCACTTAGGAGACAGGAAGTGAATTGTTTTATATCACTGGCCAAATGTACGCTGCACCATGTTTGTATAAAGAGGATGTTTGATACATACATGTTCTGATATCTAGGCTGATGTGTCATACATCATGTCATGAGACATACATCAACTCGACCTCTCAAGAGCTGCACATGTTCAGCCTACATATGTATTCTTGTACATATACGGTTTGATTGAATAGCAAATCAAGTATAAGATTAACTGGCCGACTGTGTGTTAAATATAAATACATTGTTATTCTTTTTTTCTGAATCACCACGTGTGAGATGTAGCAGAGGAATCTCCTCAAAATACAGATGCAAATTAAACAAAACTTCATCAGTGAAAACACTGCACTGACTCACAAACTATCCAGGTCATTTACCAAGTTACCCATTTAACAAATGGCACAAAGTCTAGCTGACTGGTCAGTGACCAATTTAAAACAGTTTGACTAAGTACAGAAAGAAGATTAAATGGCCATCTGACTGTAGCCATTTACCATTCCACTGTGCTACACTAACATATCTAACCAGACCTCAGTTGGGTCAAACAAACCACTGGCATTTGTTTGAGGAAACTTGACCGGATGTTCATGCCAGGGAAGTACTTCTAATGAGCCATGCTAGACCAAGCCTTTTTTATTTCAGATAGAAGCACTTATCTGCTTTGACAACTGCAAGTTCCTTCATGGGGAATAGAGAGGAGGGGCCCCCCAGCAGCACATGGTGACTGTAGCAGGCAATGGCATGCATGCCTGGGGATGAAACGGCCATGACCTCTTTAAGGAACAGAGAATCTATACCACTAAGATGTCTGAGTGAGTGCCTTACTCATAACGAGATCTCCAACTACCACCAGCTTCCTTGTAAACTGACCAAGCTAGGAGCACAGAGTTGGATTCTACAACAACCTACAAAAAGCTTGGATGCATGCATGTATCCAGATCTTAATCTCAAGGTCATTCTAAAAACACTTTGACTTCTCAACCTCTTTGTCTTTAAGTAGAACACCTCATTAATCAGTTCAATCTCAATGGATGATATAAATAGGTTTATCATAAATCACATGTTCTGTCAAAATACAGGTCACAAAGAATTTCCATTATTTTTAACCATTCCAGCTGACAAGTGATATCGCCAGTTTAAAAATTTCCTTTAAAAAAAAAAAAACGCCACCAGAGTACATAAACCAGATGTATTTTATAACTACCTGCCGCTATATGCAATTCATTTTACTATGCGTGTAAGCTGTAGTCACTCAAAATGAGGAAAATGAAGTGAAATGCATAATTTGTGACGAGTACAGCACTAAAACCTTGATTGTTCCTAACTTTTCAAGTCCCACCTTGTTCCCTTAGTAAAAAGGTGATAACAGGATTAACCTAATGTTAATGCAATGTTGCTGGCTGTGCATCACTGCATATTTTACATATTCATCTCGGAATGCAGTGTGAAGAAAAGACAAGTGAAATCATTATTTCTATTACCCTTCGATAGAAAACGATGTCATTGTGTTTTTAAAAAAAAACAAAAAAAAAACACCCTGACTCCAAAGACCCTGCAATACAAATATTTGGCTTTGTCAAGAGCGTGGTAGCGCATTGGCTTCCTAGCATTAGCAGTGAGCTATCGGTTAGCTGACGTTAGCGACTTCATTGATCTTGATAATTAACGAGACGCCCACAAAACAAATACTGACCTATGTCAAAGGAGTCTATATGTAATTTAGAGTAGAAAACGTGTACATGTCCACCAAAGCGGTGTTTTACGACCTGTATTTCCCTCTCTTTTCCCCATCCCCCAACCCGCATTGTCTATCTCAACTTTGACTGTGAGCCAATCCTGCCAGAGAACCAAGCTGCTAACGTTAGCTGTTCCTACGATAGCTAGTCAAGAGGTTAGCATCTAGCATCTAGCACTGTGCCGACTGTTTAGGTAGCATCAAGCTAGCGAGGATTGTTAAAGATACCGGGCCTTTTCTCAACCCTGGGGGTTCATTTAAATCGTTTAAACACGAATTTACGCGCATGACAGTACTAACATCGTTCAATAATGTAACCCCGAATACTTTATACCACACCCTACGCATAAATATTGATTTTAATTCTTCTTTTCCAAGGGCCGCAAGAAAATACCTGTCATTGAGCTGATCCTCGGTCCCGGGCAACGGGTGAACCACGAAGTGTATAGATGTCATGGGGTCAATCCAAAATCACACACAGACGTGTGAAAGATGAGGAAATAGTTATTCTTTCGAATACTGTATATATTTGGATTCATAGGAATCGTTTAATGGCGATCGAGTTTAGATCCCAGCCTCCTCACCCACATGCCGCCATCTTAACTCTACCAAGCTTCTTCTCTGTGTGTTGATTAGTGCACATGCAACCGCTCTGCTGGTTGGACCTCCAGCACAAACAGGAAATGTGTTAAATTGGACGCGATTGGCCTCAAGAAGAACGGCATGTTTACTGTAATAAAAATACTACACTTCCACACTCCAGGCTCTTTGTTCTGATCCGATTCATCTAATGTTTCTTTGTTAGCATTTTCGAATACACATTGTCATTTTAAAGCAATGATCGCAGAAAGGCTTCAATTTGGTTGCTTCATAGACTGTCTTTAAAAGCTAGGACAATAGGGCAAATGGCATAGACAAAAGGATCATGTGATGCAAGCTTGATCGATAGTCAAAGCTTTCATTAGGCCATTCTGTGCTTCCTTGCTGGGATTTTTTTTTTTGTCATTTAAAAGTTTTTTGATTTGATGAAAAGTTTAAATGTATCCTTCTTTAATCCAAGGCTAGAAAGGTGTCTTGCTAGATATTCCCTACAAATCTAGACTACATTTGCAGTGGCTTTTTCACATTTCCAAACCCAAAGGATAAGCAATGTTATGACAACACACCCAAATTCTGGGGCAAGTATTCAGTTATTGGATAAACAATAAGATTAAACGCATTTTTCTGTAGTTCATGTTGTGCGTGGTGATGTTTCTGCTGAAGAATTGAAAGTGCCATCGCTTTATGAGATATACCTAATGGTATGTTACCAAATGTTATTATTTGGCACATTGTAGCTTCATTTAAGTAGTGTAAAAATTCACGTAGGACCCGAAACTATTCTTCCTCCAATTACTGTATATAATATGAGCACCATAGAGAAAAAAGAAACTTCCTATGGGCTCTCTCCTGTGACAAACGTGTTAGGGTGTAATGTCACCATATTATTTAAATGTTATTAAGCTCAGGAAATTATTCACTCGGCAGTGGCATACTCCCCTGTTTTTGAAATTCAGAGAAACAGAGGGACACAGGAATATAGGCTTCAGGTTAATCTTGTGTAAAACTGACACAAAGGTCTACTTATAAACAGTGCTTTGTTCTTGGTTGGTGTCCTGGATGTGAGATGAAGAGCTAGCCTAGAAATTTGATAGAGGAGAGGGGGACAGAGGATCAAAGGATCACACTGATGGATCTGAATCATCCAATACAGATAATACAGAAAGAGTTATGTGTCTCGGTTGCTAAATACGCTGTAAGACTTTATTATACCATGAAAACCTTAATGCCATCTTCACTGTCAGTTATAAGAGAAAATATACAAATCAGTCTCAAAATGCATTGATGCATTGCAACCCAAAGGAAAATGCAGCCGATCAATTTGCATCTACTATAATCCAATAAACGCCTTTGTCTTTTTACACCAGCAGATGGCAGGGTTTACCTTTCATTGTAAAACGAGAATAAGTACCCAGAAATCCATAGGGTGTTATATAGAGGATTTATGCATGCCACTGCTAGTCCTTCAAGTATTACAAAATGGATGTTTAATGGACATATACACGCTGACAAAAGGTGATAAATGGAGGAAGCAAAACATATACAGTACAAACAGAGAGATGTACGTTCTGCATGATAGTGCAGGGTGGCCTGTTGTTAAATGTCTTAATATACATGTTTTAAAAAATGTTTAAGAACGTCCTAACGAACAAGATGTCCTAAAAAAGGCCTAACATATGAAGATATATTTATTTCCCCCACGTTAGGTTCCTTATTTATCTCTCACCTGCACCAAAAAGTTCTGCACTATTTCACTATGGCCATAAGTAAACTGAACAGGTGTTGCTTCTAGTAACTCATGGTCATATACGTTGTTGTTTTATTAAACCATTTGTGGACAAAAATGGGAGTGTTGTAAATAATAAAAACAACTGGCCATAATGCAGATGTCCGTTACTTTAGAATGAAACTGTACTGGTATTTGAACATGATCTCACTTTCTGGGAATTTCTCTCTGTGTTTTCAGAGTCCAACACAGAGTCAACTGAACTCCATTCCATTGCCCTCCTAAAAAAAACTCTGTAACCCACATCACGTCAAACAAATCCCAGAAATCTCCCAGAACTATTTTTAGGTAGTGACCTCTGATGTTGTTAAAAATGGGTACAAAGACTGCACTGTCACCAGAGCAGGGTTAGTAGGTTTGCAGCATTAGGCAACACATTTCAGATAGAAAACTGTCATTTAATTAAAATAGTCAACCAGTTTTGACAAGTCACCCTACATATTCTACTAAATAGCATAATGTTTATGAGCAATAAGAGAGAGAAGCACACTTTGCAGTCACTAGTCATTGGTAATCTAGCACATTAATTCAGGCAAAAGTGGCCCAGCACCAGCTCCTGTCAGTCAGGCTCCGACTACAACTAGAAGTTTCTCCCTCTGTAGTAACACGATCGTAGCTGGAGCGTAAGGCTTTAAAATAACTCCTCTCTGCGCTGGCTGTGACATATCTTTGCAGCCCCAGAACAAGACTGACCATGAGTGTCTGTTACCAGCGGGTCAGGCCAGGCCTTGGGCACCAGCCGACTGCTCCAAACAGCCTGTTGCTCAGCTTAAAGGGCATTACTTTGGCTTGCGCGTGCTACTGAAATAAAGAGCAGCAACGATCTGTTCCTGACTGCTGTCTTCTAAGAGGCTCTTACTTTTTGGATAGAGATGAGCATCCACTTTTGTAACAAGTAAAACAGCACACTGAATTCAGACTGGCCTGGTTTCACAGTCAACACGGATATTAAACTGGCTATTTGGGTGATATATAGGCCCAGGTGTGTATACCTGGGCCATTGCTGCCACAAGAATCAACCAAAAATCAAACACCAGAATCAATCAGTTCTGTTAAAGAGAGTGTGGCAATTGTAACACGTAAAAACTGGGTCTCCGTTGCATCATGCTTAAAATCTAGGGCGACCTGATTGGCTGAGGACCAATGAAAACATTTTCTTTTAATGACTGCTACCGTGCAACATTGGGAAATTTAGTGAGATGATTTATAAATAAATGCCGATAACAAGTTTGTGAAAAGCAGCAGAACGTAAGGAGACGCACTGAACACATTTAGGTTTGTTTTCCAAATACCTGACACATAATAAGCAACACTGTGGACAAGTGTGGATTTGTGGCGTACATGAAAATGTGCTGTCATTCATGTTGGATTTAGTTATAGAAATTCATTTATAATTGTTACAGAAGGTGTTCAAATATATTGCATTGTAAAAACACCGTTTCAACATGTCAGTACAGTCAAAACACAAATGGTTACATTGTTTCAGTTTTAGAATTGAATTCTTATCTTTTTATACAAACAAATGGAACTGTAACAATGTACCAAAGAGATGTATTTATTTAAAATTGTGTCAGTGCAGCGGTTTACCAGGAATAAAAAAAAAAAAACACACACAAAAAAACATGTATTATTATATAATTGTATCTTTATGCTGTTTGAACTGAACCTCTTTTCTCTTCCAGAAGCTCCTTCCCGGACATGCTTTTGAGGAACATCCCAGAGCAGCAGACACGGTCAAAGTGACGTGCCTCTGTGTGTGTATTCCTCCATTGTGTGTCTACAGCTGGCCCTTTGTTCTGGTTCTCTGTGCTGTGTAGGAAGGTCTAGACAGATGACACTTACCTAATCCACAGGGCAGCCCGAGGCGAGCTCCTGCTGGCTGACCTCTTTCTCCCATAAAGGACAAGAGGCCTGTAAATGAAAGAGCATTCAGATCAAGAAAACTGAAAAAAAAAGAAGCTCTCATATCAAGGTGATGCTCAGTGGATTCTTAAAATAAATCTCCTTTACGCTGACATTAAGGTCTTTCATTGGGAGTGTTAATAATACAGTGAAGTTGATCATGAGAACACCTTCTTTTTTAAGCAAACGGGTAAAAACACTAAAGCAGTCCATCGTTTTATATCTCTTTTTTGCATTTTTGTTTGCACAGTAAAAAGATGTCATCGGTGGTTACTTAAACAGCTATGGCGACAAAGTGACCCTTACTATCACTGAGCAGATTTAAGGTTGTGAAATATGAATTGAAATGTATTTCACAAAAGTTAATCAAAGGCGCACGATGCGACCAAAATATTTAACACAACCAAATAAATTTCACAAGAAAAGTAGAATTTAACTTGTGAAGTATTTGTCAAAAACGTTTCTTAGATTTACTTTATTCAGACTAGTACCTGGACATTTATATTTTAGATGTATTAAAGTTCTAGGTAAAATTTAGTTAGATTTATTTAAATAATTGTTGCTGATTTTAATAATTTGTCAAGACATGTAAATCTGTTCAATAAAGATTTACAACAACAGAAAAAAATGACTTATAACTAATAAAAGAACACAATGTATGGAAACCATATGACTTTTGTTTACAGAAACAACTTTTTATTCAAAGTATCATTAAACTTGATTTAGAAACTTACCAAATCAGTGCCTTTAAAATTAGTAAAATAAATGCATTTCCTTATGACATCGTTGGACTTTTTCCCCCCTGAAATTGATTACGATTTAATCAACAAATGGTTTAAATATGTTTGATTCAACTTAATATATGTTAAAAGAACAACCGTGGTTTGCTCCAGTCTGTTTCCATTTGATTGTCCATGTCCTTCTGTAAAATCTGAGCAAGTATCAAATTAAGTATATTTATACCCTCGGTGCAGTCGCCTGCTTTACATCCTGAAAGATGGAGCATCTGATTGATCTGCAACAGACATACTCTCCATCTAATACAGATACAATCCCATCTGCTCCAGAAAAGAAAAGAAAAGAATGCAAGATATAAAATAAAAATCAAACAAAGATTAAATAATCATCAGGTCAGTCTCCGAATACGATGAAAATAAAGCAAATACCTTCGAAACTGGGCTATTTTTTTTTTTTATCCATAACCTCCAATTTTGAGAATTTTTTTTTCCTGTTTCAGCCCAATTCTAAAGCCACAGTTTATATATTTTTTAAGGTAAATGTGGGGCAGACTGCGTTGAAATACCACTGAGCCGTGTGTTTTTCGTTACTCTAAATGTGATTAGTCAGACAAGGTGTGAAGATGTGTGTCTCTGCTGGTGAACAAGATGCAGTGACTCATCCAAGCAGACTGTATGTGTGTCACGGTGTGTGTTAGATGGTGAAGGAAGTGTAGACCGGACTGTTTTTCACACGCCCAATACTGTTGTGTACCACGCCGCATCCACGGTGCCGTCAGCCCCCGATCACGCACCCGCTCCCCCTCCCATTGGCTCGAGGCCTCACACACCTTTGCGTCCCATTGGGCGAGAGGTTAAGCCACGCCCACCCTTTCCCACCGCGTTTGAAACGATGAACGTGAATGAAAGTGAAGGAGAAGGTTGGAAATCACACAATTTTTGGTGTTGCCGAAAGACGGAAGGAGGACGAGAACTCGGCGGTGGAAGTGGTTTTCCCATCACTTCACGTAGACTTACTGTAAGTAAATCATTTACACTGACAGGCATTGCATCCTGTTCTAACTTTAAAAAAACAGCTGATGCTTTTTTTTTTTCCCCCCAGTGCTTTGCGTGATAAACAAACTTGTGTGACAGTGTTGACAAATGTGTTTATTGTGTAATGAATTATCAAACTGATCTAATCTGTAAAACGTGATTTCGACAAGGAAGGCGCTTTCTTATCATTTGCCTGGATTTATACGAATAGTTGTCAAGCCTTATGACCAGTTGACACATCATGTCACAACCTGATAATTACCACCAACTTCAGCAGTGATTATTGTTATATAATAATACACAAGGAATGTGACAAAGCTGTGTGTGTGTACTGGTGGTTCTTCTAAGGCAGGTCAGATCAGGATCCCTCCTTAGGGGTTGTCAGGTGCTGTGTGACTTTTTTGTGTAACTAGCACAGTTGGAGCTTTTATCCTGTGGGGAAGTAGGTGAAAGGGCCCGGAGCTGAGGGGGCAGCAGCTGATCATGCTCACTTCACATGCCTCTTCACTTAGCCCATCATCTAGAGGATGATTATTGGCAAGATCAGTGATTTGAAACATTGATTAAACAGGCTGGGACACGGAGTGGTCTGCATGTGTCTGCTTACATCATGTTTTGTTGATTAGACACGTTTAACTTCTGAAGCAGGTCTATTACAGAAATAAGACCGTCGTGTGTGCAGTGTTGTTTTGCACATGCACACATTGCATGCAACTGTACTTCTCCATTTTAAGAAACAGATGTCTTCTTATGTCCTCCCATATTCTCTATTGTAAATACTTTTATTATTCTTATTTCTTGTTTTGTATTTGACCTCACAACTCTCGAGTTTTATTACTTCTACTTCTCTATTACTTGCTATTTATCTATTTGTTTGTTATTATTTCTACTTTCTTATCTTTTTCTCTGTTACGAGGACAAACCGCTCATATTCTGAGTCTGATTTATGGTTGTATTTGGTCTTTTGGAACAGAATTGTAATATGGAAGCTGAGGAATGCCACTCAGACATCAAGGGGGAATTCCAGCCTGGTCCTTTGGGTTTGGGTGATATGGAGGCTGTGGAGGCTCTGATGTCCATGACAAATCACTGGAAGACTTGGAGCTTCAGGCTCCGGCCCTTCAGACCTTTGACACCCTCCTCAGACAGCTCAGATGACGACTCTGCTTCTGAAGGCTCTAACGTGCCACAAGACAGTCCTTTGGTAAGCGGACAACATTTGATTTGAATTGTCTTTTTAAAGCTTTTAGTACAAGTGGGTAGTTTTGTGTACTCTGGCCTAGAGTATGATATTAGTCCCAGTGCCGTTTATGCAGTTTTAGATAAGACGAAAAAGGACTAGCTGAATAATATAAACAACATAAATGTTTTTTGTATTGATTTCTATTTATCAGGAAGAAAAACAGATACAAAAAGTCAACATATAAGCGAGAACTAAACAATTACAGTGTCGATATCAGTGCATCAGCATGGTGTCGGCCCGTGACTGAGAATAAAATCCCTCTAGTACAAGCAAAAACAAATAAATAAATGTTATGATTTAAAAATACAAGAAAGAGGCAAGTAGCGACTGTCAAAGGCATGATGTTTAACTCCATGTGCATTTTCTCCTTTTAATAAACAAAAAGTTTCTCCAAGTAGGTCATGCAATCTGGCTACCATTACCTAAACGATCACACTAGTAGCTGGAAAACCCCATGTAAATATGAGGTATAACCCAAGAGATGCAACTAGAGTGATTAAGGTATACAGAGACAGTCTACAAGTATTGAAAACCCTCTTTTTCTTTCAGTGTATGACGCCTCCGTACAGCCCCCCCTGCTTTGAAGCTATCCATCCAGCCTCATTGTTGACACAACATCAACCTGCAGTGGATGGAACTAAATGCTGGCAGCCAATAGAGGAACCTCACCCTGCTTCTCAGCTGTTCCAGTGCACCAGTGTAATCCGCCACACTGCTGACGGCCAGCACTGCTCCTGTAACGTCCATCCTGTCTCCAGGGAAGACAGATTGACAGACAACCACACTAAAGAGACAAATTTGAACTCCGAAGGTGTACCGATGAGTAAAGACTCTGATAAGGACACTGTCGTAATACAGTCGGACTCTAATGAAGTAACAGTACAGAAACCTCTTACTGAGAATCTGCTGTCTGAAGCTGAACGCAGTGAGCCCCAGACGAGACCTTCAGGCCCAGAGGATAAATCAAACTCGTCTCAGTCTGTTTCCTCAATCCCAGCTGGGTTCTACTGCCAGATTCTTCCTGTATCACTTCCTTCTAACAGCACTTTGGTCGGCACCACTAATAACCAGCAGCCACAGGCGCCGCTATTACAACAACAAACAAGCGCACCTGCCCAGGTCATCCTCCTAGGGGGTCAGGTGGCAAAAGCACCTGTGATGCTCCTCGTCCCTCAGCCAGTTCTTCCTTCCATCTATGTTCAGCCTTCACTGGTGACCCCTGGTGGCACCAAGTTACCAGCCATCGCCCCTGCACCGGGTCGAGGCCTGTCGGTGCAGAGAAGCAGCCCTGTGCAACCAGAAGTATCCCGCGTGCGCAGTCATGTTTGTCCCCATGACGACTGCAGCAAGACCTACTTCAAGAGCTCCCATCTCAAGGCTCACATGAGGACACATACAGGTAAGACACTAAAAGATCTGAACCATACTACACTGCATTGTCGAAGTCATATGCATTTTAGTTCTAAAACCGTACAGGACTGGGTGATCTAATGAAAAAGCAGCATTTGTAAGGGTGTCAATGAAAATAACTTAAATTGAAATAAAGCACTACTGACTGGAGAAACATATTTACAACAGATATATTATAACAAACAGCTTGTATTTTGATTATGTGCTGAGCAAGAAAGGCCATCTAGGCATTTTCACTTCATTCAAAAACAAAAACTTGAATGAATCGAATCCATTTGAAATATATACCCCAGCTGTAGAAAAGTCCGATGCAAAATACATTTCCACTTTACCCTCTGTGTTGTCTCAACAGGTGAGAAACCGTTCAGATGTAAATGGGAGGGCTGCGAGAGGAGATTCGCTCGCTCCGATGAGCTGTCTCGTCACAGAAGAACCCACACGGGAGAGAAAAGGTTTGCCTGTCCCATGTGCCTGAGCCGATTCATGCGTAGCGACCACCTGGCCAAGCACGCCCGGCGACACCTGGCAGCGAGGAAAACAAGTTGCTGGACATTAGGGGTCACCCAGTCAGCTGACCGCAGCGCCTCTGCGGCACTCGCTTCAGCAGTCTGAGGGATTCTGAGGATAAGAGACCGCTATGAAACTGTGAAAAGTGAAGCTGGGTCCCTGCACAAACATTAGTTCTTCCTGAATTGTTTACATTTACATCACACTGATAACTGAGAAATGGAATCATATTATGTAACTTTATGCTGCATTGCTGTTGTTTTAATGGTTTCAATTCAACCATGTTTTACTGTTTACATTTCACTTCCAATCTTAAACTGAGCAATTATAAAATTACTGTAACAAATTTTGCTAATTGCATGATTACTTTGCCGTGATATTTGACCAAAGAATGTTGAATGTTGTTTTTTTTTGTTTTTACACAAAGCTTTTTATCTTACAGGGAAAATAGAATTCTTTACTAAACTTGAACATATATTTGCTCTTGTTCATTTGCCACATTTGTTTGTCCAGATCTATTTTAGTGTAGTGTTTGTCTTGCCCTTTTAAAGAGTTACCAAAGATATAACCTAGCATACTATTACAGCCTAGTTAAAAAGCCCTTGTGTTTTTCAGAATTGTCCTGGGTATTCACCCAAGTAAAATTTAAGTTAAAAAAAAAGTATATATTTAAGGAAAGGTATTACATGGCCCAATTTTATCCAGTTAACTAAAAGGAGCGATAATCATGTCGACTTGACGTAGCCCAGCTTGAAACGTTAACAAAATAAATAAACTACAACAAATAAAAAAAAAAGAAAAAAGGGTTACTTGGAGTTACCTGTGAAAAAGAGGGAGCTCACCTTGTTTTAGGTAATTATTAGAAAAAGAATAGCTTGCTTTGGTCAGCGGTTGCTTTCGTGGACATCACCCTGTAAAAATAAAGCTGCTCAGACCAAATCATATTCAGTGTGATCGCATTACCCAGGAAAAGATGCCCTCACGTTATAGAACTATTTCTGTACTAGTGCTGTCGATATTTGTCAGTACAATAGCAGCTTAGGTAGGTGACAAATGTATGCGAGTAAAACACAGATGCGGTAAGTCACAGTTGAGTCAGCGAGGTGTTTATTACTGATCGTTTGTACAAGCACAAGCTACAAGTTAATAACAGGCAACTGCCTAAATATTCATCATGCCTTTGACACGAACTGGGAGACAACTTCACAGATATGATTCACACTTTGCAAGTGTACTTGCACAGAATATTTTAACAAATATAAATATCAATAGAAATGGCAACAAGGGTCCTCGCGCTAGAAAAGATCCCATCACATGTCAACTGACTCCTAATCCATCGACACATCCCATGTTCCAACTGTAGCACATGCTGGCTAATATCTTTTTTCTATGTCATCACATAGCAGTTACCTGTCTGTCCTTTGCTGGTATGGGAGCCAGCTAAGGCAGCACTCAGCACTTTGGAAAAACACTGAAGCACTAGTTTACTAGTGAGCACTGGACCATTAGCTTCCCAACCACACCGGGGTAGACAGTAGCTTTTCCGGGAGTGGATTTGTGTGAACACTGCACTTGGATCACATTGGTTTTATTTACTGCATCAAACGGATGAGTAAATAAATGCACTTTCCTATTCAGGCCTAGACTTCAGAACACTGAGAAGGACAACAGATTCAAAAATGTAAAAATGGGATCAAGGTCTCATCACACAAAATACATTATACAACCAATTAAAATTATAAATACACATCTTGTGGTAAAGCAAGATATCAGAACACCTGCTTAAATATACTGATTTCACTCAAGAATACAAATCTTACTTTACAAGACTGGCAACAGCGGACATAGTGATAGCACATATTTGTAATTATTTAAAATCAGTAATATGTCTACTGTATGAGTGTAAACTGTAGTGCCATGGGATGCCCAAAGCAAAGGGAAAATTTGATTTTTCTTTTTGGAGTCTTCCATTTTGTTGCATACTAATTTTCTAACATCTACTTCGGTTCGCCAAGTCTCATAATCACATACTATGCTGTACACTGGGGTTTGCGAGATGAATCCGGTCTGGTCCCAGCAAATTGAAGCACTATCTGCACTGTCGGTTCAGGTCATCCTAGTGGAATGTAGACCAGAGAAAGCTGGCAGAAACCAGTGAGGAAAGTTAGAAGCCATCCTGGTCTGATGATTGCTAAGCTGGAACAGAGAGAGCAGCCTCTGTTTGGCAGGAATTTAAGAAATAAGGGATCAAGGAGAAGTTCTTCAGTGTAGCCTCCTGGGTGACACCAGTGTCCTGCATTTCAAACCTGGCAAAGGGAAACGAGTCAAGGATGAAAACTTTGTGAGACCTGTAACACAAATATGACTCTGAAAAACTGGAAATACTAAACCCCTAGCTTTCTTACCAGTCCCTAGAGGAGATGACGTAGTATACAGGAGGGGGCGGAGAGTCAGTGGAGGTGCAGACCGGCTGACCCAGACTGTAGGCCCCTGCATGGGTGAACAAGAGCCAGTCTCCAATATTGAGCTCAGGCAACAGGCAGTGCTCCACTACCTGGTCCATGTCATCCCCAGAAGGACCCCACAGGCTGCTGCTGAACACTGGGGCGTCCAGGGCTGTGTTCTGCGACACACAAAGCAGATATCAGATACTATGTACACAAAGATAAATCTTCACCTAAAGCTGCAAATTTGACATTTATAGAGCTTGCAGTTTGTGTTCATGAGGCATCAAAGATTATTTTTTTCGTTATTATATAGGGTTTAACTTTAGCCTTTCACAAATATGGATGTGATGTTTGTGATAAAAATTCCATAGCAGAGTCATTGCAGAGTTTGATATGTGGAAGCTGAAAAGATAGGATAAAAGATATGATTTTCAAAACCACTGTTTATTAAACCTCCCATATTGTGCAAAGCTGTTTTATTCTTGAACACCATGAACCATTTAAGATTGCCCGACCCACAGCAGAACTCGGTAATAAGCACCCAGAGCTAAATCAAAAGCAAAACTTTAAACCGACAGCCAACAAAGACATAGAAAATCTAAATCATAAAATTATATTAAAGTAAGACTGTCCCACTCTGCCTGGAACTTTAGCCATTTTCAGAAAATATCATTGCACAGCAAGCATCTTCTTCCTCCCTGGAGTACTGCGAGAGCTGAAATCAGCTGTGTTGCATTGCTGCCACCCTCTGGAAGTAGTCCATTACTGTGTCATCTAAATCCT
>JAPQRN010000009.1:22100963-22118200 GCA_037367275.1 Coranthus polyacanthus
CTAAATCCTTTGTGTCAGGACAAATTGGTACAGCAACCACAGTGCAGGGGAAAAACTAAGCTGATTTTACCTGCAGTTCCATTTCATTTTAATTCATGTTGCATTACACTGCTAGTTTTAATTTTTCTGAACAGTAACGACCCTGTTTCTTAGTGGTTTCATCTTAACACACAATGTTGAGGACTTGCTCACCTTGTGCACAGATGGAGCAGCAATGAATGTTTCAGTGAGTTTGCTGGCAAATGATCCATACACTCCCTCATTCATGTAGTACTGGAACTCTGGCTCATCATCAGGAGATGGATCATCTGTGCAGAGAGAATGACAAAGAACATTAGTATGATGGATCCATTTGTTTGAAACTGAAACAGTTTTCATCTTGTTTAATGTATCATTCTAAGATTAACAAATTTCACTTTGCAGATAACCAAAACCCAAGCATGAATACACTGCATCAAAACAACGATGCAACTGGGTCACACAATAAGAAGTCATACGTAAAGTTTGACTATTTCTGGCTTGTGAAATTTTAAAACACACTCATTTTCCCCCGGTGTTTATTGTCAGTAAATAAGTCTTGATATCTTAGTAAATGAATGATGCTACTGACCATGTCCCTGATCATGGCGATCCCGTGCCACAACCTCCTTGGAGATGATGTTGACAGCAAGAGTGAAAGCAGAGGACACAAAGTAGTTGCCTGGCTCGGCAATGATAGACACTCCAGTAGAAGGAGGGAAGTACAGGTCCACCATAGACATGACAGCATTGTTGATCTGAAAGACATAACATTGGTAAAAATCAGGATCCAAACATGTCACACAGTCACAGTAAGACATGACTTAATTGCACGCAAAATTGTCAGCTTTTGCAGTGTTTCAAATCAGACCACTCACACTGACTACCACTGCTTGGTTCAGAATATAATTTTTATTGCGGTGCTTTGAGGTATCTCCTAGAGAATGGCACTAAAACTGCTGTGATGATTAAGATCCCCTCAAAGTATTTGATTATACTGCTCATCCCTATATGTCCACAACACACAACAATGTCATGCAAAGAGCAGATACAAAGATACTGACTTGTTCCAGTTGGATCTCAGAGCCACTGAAGCCGCCTCCGATGTCCAGGATCTTCATATTGAAGCCAATTTCCTCCTGGGGCAAACAAAAGAACACAGATGTGTAAATGAGCAGTTCTAGACAGATACACCAGGAACAGACAAACTTGAGTACCTAAATAGGAAAATTTAGCATTACTTACTCCCATGTCAAAGACACAACGGGCATCAGAGATAGCATGGATATACACCTGGTCATCTTCACAGGGGCTGGAAATGTGAGATCTGTGAGGAGAACAGAGAGGTGAAAAATTAACATTCATTTAATCTAACTTGGAATCTGCATCACTGTAGATGTCACTACATTGTGACTCTACAGATTGTTCAAAACTATTTGTTCACTGTCAATGTCCTTGTGGTTAGTTACACAACTAGTCAAGCCAGTCTCACCTGACACCCACCACCTGCACACCCAGCATCTTAGCACTTTCCAGCAGATGCCTGCAGTCTTTGAGGGAACAGCCGAATGCCATGCTCATCTCATCATCCTGATTAGATGCTTCTGTTGACACTTGTATCAGCAGCCTGAATTAACACACACAACATAAAACATCTGGATTATTTGTTTCTTAAAAGGAGAGAAGAATCTAGTGGAGTTCAATTTTAAGTGCCAGAAAAAAGCTGAAAACAAAATATGTTTTTACAGCTTGATGTAATACAAATGAGATCATAAATCATACAAACAGCATCAAGTGACTAGAAAGTCCAGTTAATCAACATGTTGAAATGGTTACTTAATAAGTCACATTGTCATTGGCCCAAAGCCCAACACACAGAAGCACCTACTTTGCATTGGGGTGGCAGCGAGCGATCTTGCGTAGCTCTGCTTCGTTATCACACACGAGGAGGTCAATGCCGCTCTTGGCAGCGTACTTAATCTGGGAAACCTGTTTGCAAACACCACTGAAGATGATATCTTCTGAGGGAATACCATGGCTCTGCACAAGCTCAAGTTCAGACTGAAAGACAGAGACAAAAACAGAGCAACAATTAAACTCAGTCAGGATTTGAAAGTTACATTTAGGACTTTTAAAAATCATTATAAATGCAATTTCACATCTCACCACACTAGAGCCAGATTGTGGTGAAGATCCTGATGTGAAAATGTAACAATATCGGATAATGGCTGGAGTTTGCTGGTGGTTTTTTACTGTTTTTATGTTTTTCTGACTTCCATGCAACTCTAATGCCTTTAGAGCCAAAGTTCCTAATTTGAGCATTTTCTTGTGCAAGGCGCAGTGGGTTTCAAACTAATTTTTTCTTCAGTCAAGTAGTAATCCAATCAATTTTGTGAAACAAACTGTCAAAATCATATTTAAGACATTTCAACATTTATTTAAAATTTTAGCATTTTTAGGGACCAGAAGGAACCCTGTTAACTAAACAATTTTACGTCCAGCATATAGCGCTCAACAACCAGAGTAGTGCGTATTACTATTTTTAATAGTTCAAACTAACAACAGTGATCCAGTCGTAGGTGCAGCAAAGTACCTTATTGGTACATATGAATCCAGTGCCGAGAGCAGCAAGAACTTCAATAACAGCTGGACTACTGTTGCATCTGACAGCGTAGTAGGGTCGAATCTGTGCCATGTGAGTCCGCCAGCGAACATTCTGCCTCATTATAACTCCCAGGTCTGCTACAAAGAAGGCATTCTTCTCCGACTGAGGAAGAAAGAAACATCGATGTGGATGAGTCAGAAGACACATATTCAGACATGACAGGCAGTCAGTCGCTGGTACTTAAACACACCTACTATTACATGACACTGGTGTTTAATATCGTTAAAGGTTCATGTTGTTACAGTGAGATCTCTTACCAGAGTTTGCTCATAAATATGATTGTCGATCACATCACAGAGGGCCGTGCCTCCCTCCAGTAGGCCAATAGAATACTGTGGTTCATCAGCAATTCCTTTCATCCTCTCAACCGTTTTCTGCTAATCCGACAGGCATAAAGATTATGGCTGGTCCAAAGTGGTCTCGCTCACTCCCTCTCGAGCCCCTGGGTCCTAGACCTATGCAACAAACTGTACAAGTAAAAGAGAAAATTCAACATAAGGAACAAAGTCCAAGAAGCAAGACATTACAGCCATTACAGGATAATTGATATGCATTGATGCTGTCTAACTCCAATCTAAACCTTTCTGATGAGCACCCAATTCAAACAAGTAATTTTTTCAGTCAGCTTCCAATCAGAGCACAGGGCAGGTTCAACGTTATGGGATAGCTTTGTGGAAGAGTCCTATTCTTCTGAAAAGCCCCTGTGAAAACAGAGAGTCTGGGGCACAGGGTTCATTCACTTTACCATCAATTACTCCCAACAATCACCATTAATCCCAGAGCTGGTGACCCGTAAAGGTTCTTTTTGATGGCATTAACCAAGGTACAATACTGGCGGCATCGGTGTCATAACTTTACTTTCAGTAATGTTGCACAATGCGTCAGAGAGGCAGACACGGTGCTAGACTAGTCTGGACCAGATGTGAAATCTGAGGTTAAACAGGGAGACAATCAATGCATCCATGTACCTAAAATGTACAATAATGTTGTACATTATTATGACAAGACTGGGGCTACAGCTCAAATGATACAAGACAGACCTCGAGTGTCCATAAAAAAGGACGTTGGCCTTAGAGACTGAAACATCGGTAAATAAAGTACTGGGAAATGGCTAAAGTTTATCATCTCTTTAAAAATCAACCAAGAGTAACTTTATGTAACTGGAAAAATGCTTAACTTTGTAAATTAACATTTAATTGGGGGCATACTGATATGGTAAGTTAATCATAAACACGCATGACACTGTAGCAAGAGATTTAATGAAAATATGCATTTTGCATGAAGTATTAGCAAGATAATGATGTATAACCAAATCATTCTCTGTTAGTAATACTGAATCAGATAAACAGAATGAACTGCTGTAGATAAAAGCTGCCCAGCACACCAAGTTCAGTTATTTTAATAGAAGTGCTTAAAATAGATCTGAAATGCAAGATCTAAAATAACTATAGACTGTTTGTGATTTAACTGGGACATGCTGTTAGCTAAACCACCCATTTATTCCTCCTGGCAGCTATTTTGGTGATACATTTTGTCACAATGCATTCATGAACAATATTATTTATCCTTGGAAACATAAATGCACACAAGTGTAAAAGAAAATGTGGGTCTGCTTTAGAATCGCCTTTTTTAAATTGACTCACATGGATGAGTCCGGGGATGAACTCGTCCACTATCAGCTAGGATCCCAAGGTGGCTCGGCGTTGAAGTCAAACGGCTCTCTGTATAGAGCTGCCCCTAGATCCTCTGGATAGTTACTGTACACCTGCAAAGAGACAGCACATGGAACAAAGGAACCAGTCAGTGACAGGCAAAAACTCTGATGGGGACATCAAGTGTTTGTATCCCACTGGTATATGATTCATTCTTATTTTAGGCTACGGCAGCTCTGGTGCACTAATAGAATCAGGTCTGCAAACTGGTCAAGAAAACTTTGGCAACAACTTAGCTACGCAGGCATATGGCTTTGTAAATAATTATTAGACCACCTGTGATTTTCTGTAGGAATTCGATAGAACAGTCGACATGACCTTTCGATATTCTGTTTTTGAAATATTGTTTCTAGATTGTGTTTCAACATTGTATGTTCATAATATATGTGGTACTTAATAAGGAAATCGGATTCTTTTCGTCATTCGTTTGAAGACATCTTATTTCTTTATTAAATTTGTAAAGCCAACATTTCACATCTTTTACTAGATTTTTCCCCAACACTTGCACACAAGTAAGGCCTCACATTTATGACTTATGTTGACTGCTTTGTCACATCTGACCAACAATTATTTCCAAAGCTGCACTGTGAGAGCACATCTACAAACAGAGTTGGTATAGAAAACTATGCTTAGTGTAGCTCATGATATTTATTTCGAATGGCATTTTAGTGGTCAATTTTCCCTCTGTCAAAAAATAATAAATACGGTCAATGATTAACGGAACTGACGCAATGATGGCGAACAATTTCTGTTTTACACTACGACGTTAACCTACATCAGCAGCGTTATTATTTAACACCGTCTCTCTGTCAGCAATTCACAGTCACCGTTAACGTTCCTGAAGTTAGCTAGTTATACGGCTCGTCATTGTAACAGGTAGATTAGTTAGCTCTGCTTAAATACCGCTAGTTACGTCCATAAGCTGTTATCTTAGGGTTTAGCATTAGCTTGCTAGCTTCGCATAAGGTACACATTCAATACTGTGGATAAATAATAATGTTAGTAGCAATCGATGATAGCAGCATTTTATGACGTTATGAGGAGGCAAAACTACGGTTCATTTAACAACACGCTAACGCTAATTGTCAAGCTAACCACGCAGTCCGTTAGCCAAACCATACTTACATCTGCTGTAAACCCAAAAGAGGGGACAGAACGCTTTTTCTTTTTAGGCGGAATTTTTAAAGAGTGGTGGGGATACTAAAAGAGAAAATAATAACTGCCATGGACGTTATGAGCCGGTTATTCGTCGGTAGGAGCTCGTGCGGATCATTCGCTACGACCGAACAAACGATGACGGAGGAGGTCGAGTGTGAGCGGCGCGACGGACCGACGGACACGGCAACGGCACAGCGCGGCAACAAACGACCGCGTATCCGACTGAAACGTCAAAATAAAACCGACAGCGACGTGTTTTCAGTTATGCAAAGCGCCACGGCGAGGTAAAAAAAAAAAAAAAAAAAAAATTCAAGATAATATGGATAAATCAAAATGTTACTTTCAGGACCCCCCCCCCCCACACACACACACACACACACACAGCAGTTCATCTAATGTGATGAATCCATGGATGTAGGATTAGAATGAAACGCTGTTGTAAACATGTTTTCCGGTCTGAGAGACTTAAACTTTGTAAACTTGACGCATCCTTTATATGGGCGGGGTTTAGAGCTGTCAAAAATAAAGCTAACGAACTCGTTTGACTTGCACGTCTTGCTATTGTTTTTTACACACATTTATGTTAGTCAAAAAAAAAAAACAAAAACAAAAAGGAAATAAAAGTAATCAGCAAGTCGTGGACTGCTTCTACAAACCCTAACAAAAACAAGAGCAGCAATAATAATAATAATAATAATAATAATAATAATAATAATAATAATAATAATAATAAAAATAATAATAACAATGTAACTTACAGCTTTGGAAATAATTATTAGAACACTTGTGATTTTCTATAGAATTAGAAAATTAAATTCACTTCTGTTTTTGGAATATTAATTATAAATATAACATCAAATGTTCCTAATTTACCCTATTTGTTACTTGTTGCCATTCATTTAAATGCTGTCTATTTCTTTACTACGTTCGTAAAGCAAACACTTCATGTGTGTTTTGCCAGGTTTTTGCCTGACATTTGCACACAAGAAAACCCTGATGGCTTCACAAGTCACATTTAGGACAAATGCTGACTTTTCAATACTTTGGCACAATTATTTCAAAAGCTGTATGTTTTAGCATTGAGTCATTAAATGTATAATCAGCACTAAGTTCTTGTTTGACTAAAAAGTAAACGTGCATGTCTTATCCTTCGTATGCCAGACGCTATATTTTATAAATGTACACGAATTACCTGTGTTATGTCTTCATTCTGTTCCTCATGGCTCAGTGATGAGGACAAAATACTGTCCAATAAAGTATACAGATTTCCTCTTTTTTCTCTGTCGCCACAATCAGTAACTGCAACCCATCAGCTCCTCGGGTAATGAGTAAACAGATGCATTGGATGTGTTTTTCTTCAGGTTCAAGCTCAGACTGGATGTGCCCGTCCGTTGCATGTGTTATTGTGACTTTTGAGAAGTGGTGCCTGCCTCTGAAAATGCAGGGTCTGGGGCAGTGATTTTTTTTTTTTTCTTCAAGAAGATAAATTTGCATGTCTCCCTCCTCAACACAGGAGGAGGAGAGTGCCAAGGAAAGCCCAGCTCCTGTTTGCTAAACAGAAGCAAAGTGGGGTTTTTTTTCTGAGGTTGTTTTTACTTCTTATCAATACTGACTGACACCGTCCCGTTATCAAAAGACCAACATAGCTGGGTAGAAAATCAGACCACTGAAAAAAATGTCTGTGTGTATTTGAAAAGAATCAGAATTTGTAGCCTACTATTATTTTGGCTTCCTTTATCATATTAGAAAATTCAGTCAGATCTGTTTTCCGTTGTCAAAGTAAACGTTCAGCCGTGCTGCTCTCGTGCTGTGCTTGGCCAGTATTCGGTTCCTTATATCAAGGATGTGTTAAAGACTAACAAGAACATGCAGGACAGTCTGTAACAAAATACACAGTTACACAGTTTAAGAGTTTTTGACAGTTTGTGACAGAATTTCCACCTGTTCTTACACGTTGATTTATGTTTATCAACCTCTCAAATCACCTTGTACATTATGTATTACCACCTAACTAGAACCGTTCTAAATTCACATAACTCAAATTCCTCTCTCTTGGAAATTCTAGATGGGCTTTAAGCACTCCTTAGGGAAGGAATACACAATAGCAACGTTTGTTTCTCCAATAAAACTATTGCTTAGTCCATTGTAAAGGCTGGAGAGGCAACGTCTTTTCCTCAGTCTGCAACACAAAAGCTGTTCCGTGTTTTGTGCCTGTTTTCACCAACACTACATGAGACTATGTATATGTAAGTCTAATCACACATAACATCTAAAGTGGCTTCCAGTAACGCACAATGTTTGATTCCCATTGTTGGGATCATAATAGCCATCGCAGCTACTGGGTATGCGGGAGCAAGACGTGTGTACCACCCACAGCGAGGGCAAATACTCCAGTGGCTGCATTGTGCAGCAGGAATTCTTATTTGCAAACATTGCAAACAGATTACATCAACGCACAGTCTTAGAAATGCTCTAAGTTAACCCCAAATGACCAAAAGTTTAGCATGGAGTTGTTTGAATATCTCAGAGTGAAGTGTAAAGCAATAAAAGGCTTTAAGCAAAATGAATCAACCTCTGTTTTTATTCAAGACGTGCAATTTTACAACAAATGCATATAAATGAACAGTATCTGTCAAGTAAGACACCGTCTGCGGGTCTGCGGTTTGAGCAGTGTGTCAATGAGTGACTTGTTAAACCCACCATGAATTGCTCTTATGCAATAGACTTAAGTGTTGTACGTGTTGTTAAGTCATTCAGCAGTGGTTTCAACTCTTTCTTCCCAAGAATGTTGCTAAGGAACTCCAAACAAACATCCTCACGCTGATCTGAATGTTAAACAGGGCCATAAAAACAAGTGGATGCAGGAATATAACAAATATGTATGAAGACTCACTTTCCCCCAAAAGCCAGTGAACTTTTCTTTTCTCACTCATTTATTACCTATATTTGTAAAAAAAAAAATTAAAAATTAATAAATCAATGCAGTTGTTTTTGACACATCCCCGAATTAAATGAAAAATGGTTCCATTTTTGGTTCTGCAGTATGGTACCTAAAAAGAACTGTCTTTATCTCTGGGCTTTCCGAGAACATGTCATTAATAACAATAGTGTCACAGTGGTGGAGAATACTGCAAGATATGCTATGATGGTCAAACAATAAGACAATCTAAAAAATGTTCAACATTTCACCCTCGTTTCCTCTCCGTAACAGTGTAATTAATTATAATAAGTTCATAATGTCCCCTTTGTCAGTGGCTGAGATCATTAGTTTATTGTAAATGTAAAACAAGCCCATTGTCATAGCAGCTGAATTAAAACTGTCTGTATGTTTAGTATTTGAGTTTAATTAGTAAAATATCCTACAAGTAAATTGTGTTTTTCCCCCCGAGTGTAACTGTGTGTTTGCTTTTGTGCTTTTGAGTTTATTCATACTTGCATATATACACCTAAAGCTGTGTCTGTGTGCATGGATGTACTTGTATTTGTCTGGAAACGTAAGTCACTAAAGCTGAAATAAACACGGCAAGTTGGAGGATTAAACTGCTGATGTGCACAATACAAAGCATTTAGACAGAACTTCATCCTGTGAATAAGTGATTCAATTAAAAAAAAAAACTCAAGTTGCGCCTCTTGTTTTAGTATGAGAAGAGACACGGGGAATGAAAGAAGAGGAGAGGTGATGGCAGCAGGTTCATCCTCCAGCGCTGGTTTCCAGACATCTGTTGATGTTCAGGCATGTGGCTGCTGAATAGTGTGTGTGAGAGGTGATAACGTTAAGCCTGTCAATACTATCTACGGTTTTCAGGGCTATTTACTGCTAAAACAGTTTTCTCCCTTATTGAACTAGAATAGCTCCTGCCACTAGACTCTGAACAGCGGGCCGCATTCTGCAGACCGACTGATTACGGTCCGTCTGTGTGTCCTGATAACATCCCTGCAGACTGGCCTCTAGCCAGCCATGGGCAAGCTCACCCTGCCGTTTGATGTCGAGGGTTGGCTCCAGGCAGACCAAGCATTGTGTCCTAAACAATGAACCCCAGACCCACTGAACTATAAACATGTCCCTTTGGGGGCGTTTTCCTCAGATTCTATACAGGAGACACCCAAAGTCAGGAAACCTGACCCGGCTTTTCCAAATTTAGCAACTCTTAAGTCGCATTGCTGCTGACTTGGCATCCATGGTCGTCTGTCTCCTTGTCTAATAAGGTAATAATGTGTTTGGAATGTTGGAGTGAAATAACAGACTGATACTTCAGACCTCCACTCGGGGGTGGAGGTCTTAGTGTATCAGGAAATTTGCCGAAATTTCATGTCAACAAACAAAATGTTCCCTCATCTCAGTTAGCTTTTATATTATTGGCAAATTCATGATAACTTCAGTTCCTTTCTGCAAAAAAAAGTCCTTATTCATCACAAGCCCTGACTGAGCTATGGACTCCACAGACCTAACTGTTAAGACCATCCCCTATCTGAGGGACCTTATATGTTGGCAATTATGTTCAAGTGTCCTTTAACCTGAGAATTAATGACCAGTGATGGAAGACGTTCCAAAACCACACTATGAAAATTAAAAGTTTTGCATTCAGAACAGTATTATCAGCAAATTGCACTTAAATTATGGAAAGTAAAAGTAATCACTATGCAGTAAAATGATTCCTGTCAGTGTTTTACTACCAATATGACGTATTCATATTACTGCTGCATTGATGTGTGTTGCTTTTTACTACTGTAGATGTTCGTGGTTGAACTCATTTGGACTACTTTATAGGGCTCTGGGTAGTTTCATCTACAGCGATGCATTGTGTTCTATAAGAGATCGTCATGTGTTTGTAACGCTGCTGCCCTGTGAGAACCATGGATTTCTAAAACATAAGTTTCAGGAGCTCAGAAAACATGCATTGTCCTGCTAAGAGGATTTATTTAGATTATAACGGAGGGTCATTTTCTCAACCCCCAACAGAAACACTTCATCCTTCGATTTATCACAAACATTCAGAATCAACAAATCTGGAGGTTATGAAAAACTGGAATCTGGAAAGTAACTAAGTAATTAAAGCTGTCAGACAAATGTAGTGGAGTAAAAATATTAGCCTCTGGAGTAGAAGTACTCAAGTAAAGTACAAGCACCTCAAACTACTGAAGATCATTCCACCCACAAAATCAGAAATACCCTGCAAAGTCTCCCTGTAATACCCACTGTCTACCAGCTGTGGTCGCTGTTGAGTTTTCTCAGTGCAGATTTTAGAGGCCTTCCGGTTCCTCTGGCAGGCAGATCAGCTGACTCTGATGCTGCTGTCAGGAGACCTCACGAACTGTACTGAATAGCCACTATGTACATGTTCAGGTTATAGAACCGCTACAAAGAGCTATTCTTTCACTGGCCACATTTTTGATACACAGGTGAGTGCAATCGCGGAATAACGGCGACAACCACTAGTGTTGTTGTGAACACAGCTATGTGGCTAACGGTAGCTAATCCCTGCTAGATGTTGCTTGACCTTAACCATCATTTTTGCCAGCTTCCGTGTCATTTCATCTTACATATGAATTTATAATGTTAGAAAGCTGTCAGAGAATGGGGATATGCTTCGGTGCTAAACAATAACGTTAGCCTTTAGTTAATAAACAGTGAAAGAGATCATGTTGCTAGTGTAGCATCATTTCGTTAGCTTGCTTTAGTGACAAACAGACTCATGACAGCATCTTTCTAAGAGATAAATCCCTTAGCTATGTAAACACAGTACATGTATTTCAATCTAATAAGTGCTATTGGTAGAAATGATCTGTATTTCCATTTCCATTTGGATTAACATCAGCAATCCCACAGAGTATATGAGTTGAGGAGGAAAATACATATATTGTACTCTCATAGCAGTTTCCTTGTAGTTGTTTCTAGCTGCACCAGTGCTGTAACCATGACAGAGTTTTGGTTGATTTCTGCTCCGGGAGAGAAGACATGCCAGCAAACATGGGACAAAATGATGGCAGCCACCACACGTACCAACAACCTCTCCACCAACCACAAGTTCAGCATCCCAGACCTCAAGGTTGGCATAAACACTATCGCGATCAAGTAGACTCACCTTATGCATCCACTGTCAAGAGTAAGCTGATTGCATGTATGGGAAGCCGCCTTTAAACAGATCCGCCGCCTGCATGTTGAGGTTTTGCTTTGGTGAGGTTTTCATCCACAGAGCCGCTCAGCTTATCTGGTTCGGGGTCTCTCTGTGCTGAAGTTGAAGTGACCCTGCTGACCTTGCTAGCCACATGGGTCTGTAATGTTCTCCAGGAACTGTTAGTAATGCATGAGTGGCTCTGGACAAAGTGGCGCCATCCTAAGCACATAGGGCCCCCTGTATGTGGACGTCACTGTAGGCTGGTTGAGCCCCAGATGACACTGTTTAAACACAACCCCGCTGACCCACATATCTGAAGTGATGAGTCAAATGTCATAATGTGCTGATCTTTTACTTTTGTGTGTGTGTGTGTTTTTTTAAATTTTTTTTAATTCAAAACCAGGTGGGGACACTAGATGTCTTGGTGGGACTGTCGGATGAACTGGCAAAATTAGACTCCTTTGTTGAAAGGTACGCTGCCAAAAGATCACATCATAATGGCTTTACTCACAATCCATGATTTGAATTGTGATCTTTTGAAATGTAATATAGAGGATTTCTTTGTTTACAACACAACACTATGTTTACAATATAACATTGAACATTGAACATTGGCATTATTTTCATTATAGATCATTATTTTAGTTTTAAAGTAATGATTAATGCCTTGGCTTATTGGAATATTCAAATAAAGAGTTAATAATGAGTTGTAATTGACAGTGAACAATAAGTTAATAGTAATCCATCAACTACTATTGTATACAACCTCTAATTTATATTAGGGATAATTTGTTATTTTAATGAGCCTTATTATCATGTTGAACGCAGCCTGTTTTTTAGGGCATGAAAAAACTCTTCTCTTAGCTGCGCCGTACCCCGGACACTGTGATGTAGCCGGTTTACCGTTCCTTAATCCCTTCTCTTACCTTGTAACAATGAGGAATTTCACAAGGGCCTGAGGCTAGCGAGACTTGCAGTCTAAACGTGGCAATTTACAGTTGGGTGACACATCGACAGCTCTTTCTTTAGTCATATTTATACCCGGTGACTTATGTGCCGCTTGTATGTTGAGGTGTAATTTATAGTCTTTTGGAAATATTGACATCTAAAAGTAACACACAGCCATTACTGCCAAAGCTCTGCTTTGCTTCCTTTGTGGATATTTCCACACCTGTGAGAAAGGCCAACCTTACAACACAGTTTCACTTGTTTGACTACAGCCTGTGTTTAGCTTAGTTCCCTTTTGAAAGTGTCTGTCCAGCATATGTTGAAAACAAAGAAATACACTACTGACACTTCTCAGTTGTATGTATTGCTCCATATGTTGTTTTTATTGTGCTTTCATTAGATGCTTTTGTTATCATTTAGCATTATTGTAATAATAAATATCTATCATACATAGTTGAATTAAAATCTAAGTAGAGATATGCCCTCTTATGGTCATTTTAGGTATGAAATGTGACTTGGCTCTCCGTCTTTCCATGGCTTCACTACTGTAGACGGAGTTCCACTTTGATGTTCTGTTGAACCGTGTGGTTAAAAACCTTGAACTCTGAAAGTCTGCCATATTATGAATTGCCTTGTCAGAACATTAGCTCAGCAGCAATATGTGAAACCTTTTGATGTGTGCGTATGTTTGTGTTAAATTTTGAGAATGAGGTCGTGGTGGTGGTTTGAGCATGTGTCAGGAGAACGTGTGGTTTCCACTGGCTTTGTAGATGTAGTTTGTGTTGGCAGGCTGTTTTTTGATGTCTCCCGGTTGTTCACAGTGTGGTGAAGAAGGTGGCTCAGTACATGGCCGACGTGCTGGAAGACAGTCGAGACAAAGTACAAGAGAACCTGCTGGCCAATGGAGGTACAGTTCCTGACATCTTATGGATTGTAATATCAGTGTAAAACAAGTTTAACCAAACAGTCAGAATTTTTACAAAGTATAGCAGGCCTTTTACATGGCATTTACAGTTTTGACCAGAAAAGACAGTTCAGCCAGATCATCAGAATTATAAAAAAAAAACTATTTTCTCACTTCCCTCTGAAGGCATCTGACCAGTAGTTTTGTTTTTATTTTTTGAGGTTATGAGATATGCATCTAAGATTGTTATTTCTATCTCTTTAAAAAGGAGATGAACTGATTTTACAACACTGAAAAATTATTCATTATCTGTCAGTGTTTGGACATGCGGGATTATATGTGAGGAGAGATAGTTTAAAAAAAAAAACTCCTCCTTTTATTTTTTACAGAAGTTGTGCCTACAAATTTCATGGTTAGTGACCTTGACATAATGGACTATTTGTGTCGTAATATGTAGAAATGTGCTTATGAATAGTCTGTGGATCATAATGAGTGACCAGTGATGAACTGATGACTGAAGTGTCTGATACAAAGCACTAAATATCATGAACCATTGTTGGGTTTTATGGTGATGAAACATTCTAAGAAGGACAAACAAAAATGTAGGCATATCAAAATAAAACTACTTGCTCAAGACACAAACGGAGAGGTAAATGAGAAAATTATGTTTTATTTTAATTCAGTTTAAATGACCCTTGTTTCTGAAAGCACTCTAATAAAACACAGTTGATCGTAATGTCAGAAGACAGATATGACAATGACAATCTTTCTTCCTTTTTCAGTTGATCTTGTCACCTACATCACAAGATTTCAGTGGGACATGGCCAAATATCCCATCAAACAGTCACTTAAAAACATCTCTGAAATCATCTCAAAGGTGCCTCTCCCAGTCTGATAAACAGAAACATAAGTGTATATACAGAGTTTTTTGTCATTGTTGTGAAAGAGTGTTGTCTATAAGCCATTTCAGAAGTTGTGTCTTCAATCTTTTACAGCAAGTAACCCAGATCGACAATGACTTGAAGACCAGAGCATCGGCATATAACAGTCTGAAGGGAAACCTGCAAAACCTGGAGAGAAAGAACGCGTAAGTTGTCAGCATGCGCCGACTTTTATTTTTAACACTGCATTTCTGCTGAGGTCTGACTTTCAGCTTCAAACCAAACTAGTCTGAAAAACCTACTTCACAAGATCAAAACACATTTTCCTCACCCTGATGAGTTACCAGCGTGTTATTTCTGGCAGTGGCATTTGAGGTTTCAGTTCATTTAGAAAGGAAGTGTCAGTGTGTCATTTCTTCTCCTTGGTCTGTGATTATTCATTAGCTAAGTTTTTTTTGTTTTTTTTTCCACTTTATTTGTTAAAAATCAACAACACCAGATAGTGTCAGCAACATAGAACAAACAATGCTTGAAAAATAAATTAGCTTAATCATTCATACAGACCATGTTTTTTCACTGGTTCATTCTGATGTGGCCAATTTGAGCCTTGTATAGCATCAGTTTTCTCCATTTTTAATCCAGTTGCTTCTTGAAGTCTCAATTTGTGTGTCAGGTTTTCCACTGAGAAACGTTCTTTAACAACTTTCAGCTATGGTCTTTAGTTGGTGGTTCCTTGTAATATTTTTTTTTACTTGCTACTAACGATATTTTAACCAAACATCTGTTGCTTCCTGTTACACTTTCCTCTTACAAAGACATAGTACCTTGAAACTCATCGGGACCTTATAACATAATGTTAGAAGGTTATAAGTCTGTCCTCGACCATGTCAGTGTGATCTGAATATTACTATTGCACTGTAATGAATGGTGCTCTTACTGTGCAGCATTCATGCTATTGTAACACTGCTCTGTGCCACCAGGGGGAGCTTGCTGACCAGGAGCCTGGCTGACATTGTGAAGAAGGAAGACTTTGTACTTGATTCAGAGTATCTGATCACTCTGCTGGTGGTTGTACCAAAGTAAGCCATTCTTCTGATCTGTGACAAATATGATTTGATGCAGATACTAAAGTTGAAAGTAACATGTGGCTACATAATTCAAGAGAAAACAGAATGGGATAGTTATATATTCTTATTAAGTATGTCCTGTTTTTTTTGTCTTACCAGGACGGCATATCCTGACTGGCAGAAAACATATGAAACACTTGCTGAGATGGTGGTGCCTCGATCTTCAAAGTACGTTAATATAATTCACGTGAGATGCCACTGTCAAATATGTGTATGTTTAGTGATCCATATGTGCCATGGGTCTGTATATTTATTGGCTGATGTACAGTTTGTTTCACCAGGATTAACCGTATAACTCATGCTTCTATTCTTCTTCCAGTCTGTTATTTGAAGACAATGACAGTGGACTGTTCAGTGTCACTCTCTTTAGAAAAGCCATCGATGACTTCAAACACAAAGCCAGGGAGAACAAGTAAGAGTTGTTTAACTGTGTTTCGAGCAAACCTACAGTGTCCCCAGGACTGTGTGAATCATGGAAAGGTGTGAAAGTGCTTGATTTTAAAAGAAACGAGACTGCTGAGTAAATACATTTACACTAGCAAATAACTAAATGAGACACAGTGGTCTCCGTTCTATAAGGAGCTGTAGAGAATGATCAGTTCACGCACTTTAGTTTCTTGCAGACAGCTCTAATCTATGAAAAATCTGAGCTAAAAATTCCCATATTATTGATCAAATGATGATAAATTCCACCTTTTCCGTCTTATTTTTAGGTTCACAGTCAGAGATTTCCAGTACAATGAAGAGGAGATGAAGGCAGACAAAGAGGAGATGACACGGCTCTCCACAGATAAGAAGAAGCAGTTTGTAAGTGATTGTGCTGTTTAAATTCATTGCCTGAAATAATCTGTTAAAGTGAGGCTTTAGTTACACTATCATCCTATGGCAGCGTGCGCCAGTAAGGCCATTCTGGAAGCTTTTCTTGGTTATGAGTTAAAGGGCGCTCTCAGGTCCAAGATTTGAGACTTTGAGGTATAAGATATGTTTCTACAAAAATAATTCCAGAAAACAAACAATCCTTAAAAACAGAGTTGGATGATTTTCTCCACTGTGCTCTGTGCAAGAAAAAAAAAAAGAATATTTGCTTTCATCAGAAAACAACCAAGCCTGTGGAAGAGGAAAAAAATGTTCTATGCTGCCAACAACAGTCAGAAAATGCTGATCCCACACAAATCCACTGCAGTAAAAAAAAAAAAGTTGTTAGAAGACAGTAGAAAAACTGACTTATTCAGGACAGAAAAAGAAATATGGCATTGTTCTCTTCAGTTTATAGACTTGTTATTATAAGAAGCAAACATTATGACTCACTGTTTGATAATCTGTCCTCTCCAGTTTGGCCAAGATTTGCAAACCGGCACATCCAAAACAGACGGCTACTGTAATGGAATACCTTTTCTCTCTGCAGGGTCCACTTGTCCGATGGCTGAAGGTAAACTTCAGTGAAGCCTTCATTGCGTGGATCCACATCAAAGCACTACGGGTCTTTGTGGAGTCTGTTCTACGGTACTGTGGTCATACATTACAGCCCTGCAGCTGCCTGGGCAGTGCTTGCCTCCATTACAGTGAAACCAGTTGTTTAAGATGCAATCGCAGTGAAGTAATCTAGACTGTGTGTGTTTTTTTTTTTTTGTTTTTTTTTTTTGTATCCTACAGATATGGGCTGCCTGTCAACTTTCAGGCCATGCTCCTGCAGCCAAACAAGAAGACC
>JAPQRN010000009.1:22118300-22137282 GCA_037367275.1 Coranthus polyacanthus
TTTTTTTTTTTGTATCCTACAGATATGGGCTGCCTGTCAACTTTCAGGCCATGCTCCTGCAGCCAAACAAGAAGACCATGAAGAAGCTGAGGGAGGTGCTCAACGATCTGTACAAACATCTGGATAGTAGTGCAGCAGCTATCATTGACGTGAGTGATTTGAAAATGAATGTTGTACTGTAGCATCAAGATAAAGCTTGACAGGTTATCATTGCGTTCATCTAGACTCATTTCAGCCCCTTATGAAAGCAGTTATCTCTACATCTCAGTCATTAACAGGTAAAAAAGATAAAATCCTGCACTATGTCACAGTAAGTTATTTTATATCCCACTAAGGTAATGATGAATCAAACACTGAAGGACAGGAAGTTGAAAACCATTAATTATTGTTTCAGCTCCGACCTTTTCACTCAAATGGGCAGTTTAAATATGCAGCTATTACTAAGATGCACCTACTGCTGGTTTTCTGAAAATGTGCAATACATTTGAGTGGAAACCTGATCATTTCCTTTCTTTTCCAGTCGGCGATGGACATCCCAGGCTTAAACCTGAGCCAGCAGGAGTATTATCCTTACGTCTACTACAAGATCGAATGCAACCTGTTGGACTTCAAAGTTTAATGCTCTCCCCATTCTTATTTTGAGTGTTAATTAAGTTATGTTTTTCCTGGTACACCTCCTTCCGAAATCCTCTTCTTCTTCCTCCTCCTCCTCCTCCTCCTCCTCCTCCTCCTCCTCCCCCGCTCACTGTCTTTCTCCTCACTGTCGTCTTATCTGCATCAGCTGCTTGAATGACAACACTGCATGTCCATTCCTTGTGGTGAAAAGGTCATCAACAGGCTTCTGCCACTTTTGCAACCAAGGGACAAAAAATACTTTAAAATATTTGTTTTGTTTACAGTTTGTTTTTCTTCTCGAGCCACACAAATGATTCGCTTTTTTGATGTGAAATGAATAATGAAATCACGATGGAGAGCTGTATCTTTACTGTCATTCCACATGTGTTGGTGCGTATCGATAGCTACATTTTCTGTATAGGTGTTCGCTGATTTGTGTTTACATATGGGCAATTGCATCCCTCTACCCATGGCAACCAAATCTGGTATGTCTTTGAGATTGATGGTCGTCCTTGCAGACATTGTAAGATGTTTTATGACTGTGTGTGTTGTCTCATGTTGTGTATATTTGCTGTCAAAAGAGATCTATATCTGCGTATTGTGTAAGCCATTGATTGAATAAATATGATGGAATCAGTGAATTAGTAAATATGAGAGTAGCTGCTGGATACATCTTGTGATCATATCCTCAGTTGTAAAGTGAGAAACCTTATGAATGTGACACGGTGTGGATATCATATGGTGCTGTGCATAAAAGGGAAGTAAAAGTGCTATGAAGGGGTACTGTCTGTGCAATAGAGAAAGAGAAGCCTTTGATGAATCATGATCATCTGCAGAGCCTGTGGCAATTTCAAGGAAAGTTCCTCATTAAGTGGAAATCATTTGGAATCCACATAGCTGCAAAACAATACTGAAGAGAGATATTAGATTAGGCAGCAGAAGGCTCTAAACAGTATGCAAGTATATCTATTGCAATAAGTAGTTCTAACAAACCCATCATTGAGGTGAATATGATATGGATGATTAAGACTCTACTAATCTACTTTCAGACTGGACCAATCTCGATGTCTCATGCTCATTAAGAGAACAAGTTCTACCATACCCTAAAATAAAATAAAGTATATCAGTTTTATCAGTTTTATCTATATAGCTCAATACTACACATTTCCCCCAAAGGGCTTTCTATCTATAAAAAAAAAAGTGAAACTATAGACAAAAGCTATTATAGGAGAGTATGTGAAGTGAGGGCCTCGTTTTTATTATAGCCAGGTAAAATACACAACACCCAGTGAAATATACAATTGTGATAAAATAACACAAGGCAATTCAGTAAAATAACAAGAGCTAAATAATAATTGCAGGCATTAAAGTATAAAACAAATGAATCAACTAAAACAAGAAGACAGAATTAAACATTTAAAATGCCCAAAGGATAAAAAATAAAATGAGGTTAAATTGTTCCAAGCTGGAAAACACGGAAAATACAAATAATATTTTAATAATACATATGGCGATACGTGGCTAGAAAACATAAAGTGAGACAAAAGAAGACAAAGTAACACTCAGTGCTTCAGCTTTTACGCTCGTGTTAATAGAAGATATTTATTCTTAATGACGCCAGTGGAACCATGACCTATATTTGTGTCTCTGATTCCACTCGGACGAACTTTAGTGAAACACCGAGACCCTGTTGCCATGACAACGCAAACATACCGCTAACGTTTTCTCCGCTGACATTTCTTCAAAAGCAGCTAAAACGAGAGGGCTACTGATTTTAGAGCGTACAGTTATTGATTTCATGGTAAAACACAATGATTACACCACCCGAGTCTCTTCTGAAATACGATGATCCAGTTTTAGCCAGTAAAACTGACAGAAAATCACCAATGGTAAGTTTAGAAGTTAGCTAACAGCTAGTCAAGTAGGGAAAATACGTTTTATTTCCACAGTCCTGTACATACAATAAACAGTGTAACATACTATACATTTCATTTCCAGGGACGTCCTTTGAGAGTAATGCCTGAGCAGTGTGTTGACTCCACCGTCCCTGTTCCACCACCTCCTAAACCAAAGCCAGGTTCACCTGAACACCGAACCGAGGAGGTCCTTAATACCATCTTTCCACCCAGGTACAATTCCCCCTCTCTACACTATATAGAATATTGTTCAACACGCTCAGTCCTGTCATTTATCATGGCTTTTGCTGCTGCAGAGAATGGATAGAGGGAAATCAGCTGTGGGTGCAGCAAGTGTCCAGGGCACCTTGGACACGATTAGATGTGGTGCAACTGGAGGAACTGCTGGACATAAAGCTGAAGGACAGGCAGGCCAGAGAGACGGGCATCTGCCCTGTGCGCAGGGAGCTCTATTCCCAGTTCTTTGGTAAGGATAAGACTGAAATACATGTGATCACTGTAGTTACATTGATGGATCAACATACTGCCTTATACAGGGGAGCAACATACAGAGATAAAGAACGGTGAATTGCACAGGTTTAATATGGCTACATTTTTTCACTGCTAGTTTAACCCTGTTTCTAATCTTTCTTAGATGAGCTGATCAGACTGGCCACCATCAGCTGTGCTGAAAGTGGTTGGCTGCTCTCACGAGTCAAAAATGAAATCCAAACGACCATTGCTACCTACCAGACTCTGCATAAAAGCGCCGTAACTTTTGGCATGAGGAAAGCTCTGCAGGCTGAGCTGCTGGGAAAAGGCGACATGGAGAAAAGAGTAAGGAGTTATTCAGGTTGTTATTCCTTAATTTCAAATAACAGAGAAAAGGAAAGAAGGATCCAAAAATTAGACGTCCATAGATACAAAGGAATGTACACTCCAGTTCACTTTGGTGTCCAGTAGAGTGCACTATTTCACTTTAAGATGTACTGTAAGGATGCTCGCATGATGACTCTTTAAATAACTGATCTGTAGTATGGAACTAACTGTTAATGTCTGACTATGTACCTAGATTTCCGATATGGAGAATGAGAATCATGAACTAAACAAGCAGCTCAATGAGCTTGAAGCCGAATGTGACGCTATAAAACAGAAGGAAACTGAAAGGCGACAGGTGGAGGAAGAGAAGCGCACGAGGGAGATTCAGTTCCTTAAGAGAACCAACCAGCAGCTCCAGGTGACAGTTTCTTTTTAATTACACGGAGAAGAAAATGTCTGTAGATTTAGTGTTGGATGTCTTAAGTTTGTATTTGTCTTCCTTTTCAGACCCTACTGGAAATGCTCTCTCTGGCAAAGAAGTAACAGCACAGCCAACCTGCCATTCCCCAGTACAAAATGTTTCTACATCTTTTTATATCGTTTATAACAGATAATGATAACATATGAACATCTGCGAGTGTAATTGGCTTTCTCTAGTAAACATAACCACTACTGTTAATGACTGTACATTCAGCTGAAATCTTTGTATCTGACGAATAAAATGTCATTCAAAACCAGAATACAGTATTTTGAAGGGAAAAGATACAGATAGTCCTTTTCTTTGAGGTCAAATGTCCACTTGATAAAGACCACTTCACATATGCTGCAACAATTAGTTGCCAACTGTTAAACTAATAGCCAACTATTTGGATAGTCAGTTAATTGGTTTGACTTTTTATGCAAAAAAAAAAAAAAATCTGATTTCAGCCTTTTAAATTTAAATACTCTATATATTTTAAAAATATATGAAATGTATATTTCTGTATATATATAATATATTTTTATATTATGACAGTAAACTGAATATCTTTGTGCTGAGGATCAAACAAAACATTTGACCAAACAACTAATTGATTAAATGAGAAAATAAGTGACTGATTAATTGACAGTGAATACAATCGTTAGCCCTAGTTGTTTCAGTGTCTCAACCACTTTAGAGCAAAGATGCCTACACGGGTGTTTTTCATTTGTGACAACACATTATCCAGGATTTCACAGGACAGTGATGACACAGACATACAACGATCTTATAGAATAGGATGCTTTGCTGTAGATTCAACTACCAACAGCATATAAAGTAGTTACAATGAGCTCCTTTAAACAGCAATAAAATGCAACTCTAAAAATGTATTGACTTTGAATTCTGGTGATAAACTGAAGAAACTGTTCCTTCTTGGGTTGAGATTGATTCTCTCCTTAAACTAAATAAACTCTTGGAATGAAAACAAGGACTTGAAAAGCTGACTTTTTAGAGATGCAGTAACACATCGTAATATGATGAATATATAAAGTCATTCAATCGGGCTCTGCCTCACATAATTACAGCAGTAAAAGGCGAATTACACACGAATGCGGCTTTAAAATACATTAAAGATACATCATGTAATAAAAACAGGGACAGGGACATTTTACAAAAAAAACAAACAAACAAACTGGAAACACCTTATAAAACAGAGGAGGAGGAGGAGGAGGAGGAGGAGGAGGAGGAGGAGGGAGAGAGAGAGAGAGAGAGAGAGAGAGAGGGATCATGTGATGGAGGAGACAAACCAGGAGCCAGTGTCGCTGGTTTGTGATGTGAGACACACACACAAACACACACCGTGCAGGAACCACACAAACACACCGTCTCATGACCGCTGGTGTCCAAACGTGAACGAGGCGTCGGGCTGGGAAACGATCACCCGCCGCTGCCCCGACAGCAGGAGGAAGCATCAATGCCTCCAGGCTGCCTCACGCATAGCGGCCTCGGCTTCTTCTCATAATCGGGCCTCCTTCGCTGAGATAATGAAAGGATGGCAGAGCAGCGATGCGGGGACCACGGAGGGCTGATGGATGCTGCTGCAGCAGCAGCGACTTCAACGGAGGGAGCGGAGGATTTGTCTTTGGAGGAGATACTGAGGCTTTACAGCCAGCCCATCAATGAGGAGCAGGCGTGGGCCGTGTGCTTTCAGTGCTGCAGGACGCTGGCGAAGGGACACCGAGGCAGAAGGAGCTCCGCCGGCGCCGGAGCATCTTCAGCGGCGGCTGCGAGGAGGATATCCGGACCCGGGGATGTTAGGATACAAAAAGACGGGTCTGTGAGGGTGCAACACCAGGGATCTGAAGGTAATAATAATAATAATATGTAAGACTCAAACTGCTCAGCACTAGGCCAGGCCATTAGTTGCGTTTAAATGAATGGAGAGGAGATGCTGTGATTGTTTTTGTATGATAACGAAAATAAATCACTATGTAGGCTTTAGTCTCCAACTGGAGTGTCAGTAAAGCGCCAGTAATGCACAGGCATGCGCACATTTCAGCTCACATAAGGAAACCCTTTTTTTTTTTTTACATGTTATTTCTAATAGATTTACAATCAGGTGCTTCATTTACAGGATTACTCGGTAATCTGCAGCAGGTTAACAACAGCCATAGTCAAGGCTGCATTACACTTGACCTGATAAACAAAGGAATGTCTTTCCTCCCACCAGGGCCCCCTGCTGCTCTCACTTTCATGGCTCCTCATGGTGCTTTCACTGATTTTCACTGTTTCCCCATCACTGAAGGCATGTGTGGTCATCATGTGGTTTCATCTTTTATTTAAAGCCGGCTTGCCGCTTCATATCACATCAGGGTGTTCACTCTGTTTCATCTGATTAAAGCATTTCAAGCTGAAATGTGGCCACTGATCAGATCAAGGTGTATGTGGGATGATGCCCGTGTGTGTCTGAATAGAAAACGGCTGGATGTGCTCATGACAAGATGTGGTTTTTTTTTTTTACTTCATTGCTTCTGAGGGTCATGATTCAGCTTTTCATTACTACCTGTGACACGGGAGCCCGTGTTGATTCCAGCTCTAATTAATGATGTGCTATAAACATGCAGCTTCGACAGTATATCGCCAAGCAGAAAATATCCAAGACAGTGAGAGGAAAAATCCCTGCAATACTGTGGAAATGTCTCATGTGGGATGTGCAGTGAGTCTGTGGGGCTATGTAACACTTTTATGGTGACTTTATTGTACTTTATGGTCATTAGTGCCTAATATGGGTTAGAGTTACAATTACAGTGTCTTCCAGGGGAGTTGTCTTGAATCTGTTATACAACAGAGCTAAAATCCACTCTTTTAAGGATTTAGCAAACTGTTCCAAAAACAAAACAGATGACACCCCGTGCCATGTGAGGTGTGCGTTGGCACAGTCGATGGGTGTGTCTATGAGAAATGACACGCACTTAAACTAAACAGGTTTCAGTGTCTTGTCAGACTAACTCACGTTGTGATCACATTTGCAGCGCAGACTGACTAAATGCCTTTCTGCCTATCTATTTATCTATCCATCTTTCTCCGGCTGCAATGGAGTACCCGAGGGCCTGAGGGACGTGCTCTTAACTCAGCTACAGTGTACACACATAATGCAAAACGCCGCTGAGTCAGTGTTTTGATCCAATAAATGCGCCGCATGTTTTGTCTAATCAACTTTTATGAGTGCATTTGAGAAGCACAGCTGCGATGCTGCTGCTGCGTGTGGCCTGTAGGTCTATATGGTTTGAATGAATGAGCTATTTTTAGAAGTGCGGACGCTACCATTAGAGAGAGGGGTGGGCTGTTCTTGCTGTAGATCACTGACAAACGTATTTGGAATTTACAGTAGATGTCGCGTTTTTATTTATATTGCTTATTTTGGAGAAAAAGACACCGACAGTATTATACCATTTCCGTCAAGTCATGCTGGATGTACAACATATTAGAGGTTTGGTTACATAGATGAGGTTATATAAAATATTCATGATCAAAAAAGGGGGATAGAGTTAGAGAGGAATGCATTAAGACACTAATATCCATCATTCATTCACTCATTCATTCATTCAACCTTTATTTAGTCTTGAAATATACTGAGGCAGCACAAACAACACAAAGTGAATGTTTGCATTCAATACATTGTCATCAGATGTGTCAGATATCCTGTACACTATATGACCAAAAGTTTGAGGACAGTTTACGAAACATCCCATGTGTAATTGCTGAACGTGTCATTCCAAACCTCAGGAATGCTGTTGCTGCTGTTCAAGTCCAATCCTTTCCGGTTCTTCCTTTTAAGAAGATTTTGGAATTGGCTTTCGTTCATCCACAAAATCAGGGTGTTGCCCCCCCCGGCTGCGTTCATGTTCATCCCAGAGGTGTTGGATGAGGCTGAGGGAGCTGTGCACCAACACTGGCAAAACCAGTTCTTTATTGATTGGGCTTCCTGCACAGAGGCACTGCCGTGTTGAAACAGGATCCTTCTCAGAATCTTTTTTTTTTTTTTTTTAGCCAAGCTGTTGGAGGCACACCATTGTCATTACATGCTGCAGCCACTCAGACTTCCCTATAATTAATCATATTAAAGCTGTGTGTTTATATAGTGTCTTCAGGTAGTATTCAGTTTCAGGGTAATGTGCGGGTCTAATTGGCTGCTATCTACACCTCTCTGCACAGACTCTCTTTTCCTGACTCCTGAGGCAGATTAACCCATCTGAGTAAATAATGAGATAAATCTGTGCTAAGAATCTTAAGGATTCAGTACTTCTGAAACTCTCTTCTGCTAAATCTGTTTTAATATGTCCCTGTTGGAATTTAAAAACACATTAGGTGGGATTCTTTTACTCCTGGCACTTATACTATATATCCAAATCCATCATTTAAAAACCCCACAGACACTGGTACATGTTTTTGTGTTGTGGCTAGACAGTGATTATTAGATGTTTTCAGAGTTTCATATCCTCATGTTAAGTGTTTTAGTAGAGCTGGGTATCACCACTGATTTCCCAAAACGGGTCAATTCTGATCCACAGGCTCCCAATTTGATTAGGTTTCTGGGATATTTCAGTTTTAATACTTTTTTTTCTTGGATATGAAAGTGATTATCAGAGAAATAATGCTGTAAATTGAACGAGGAATCGTCGAATATTAGCCATCAACCGCCATCGGAGCTAAGTTCTGCCAATACTGATCATTTCTGAACATCCTATTGGTGACAATTAATCAGGCAAAGTAATGAATCAGTCTGTGTAGTCTATGTAGAAAGCAGTTACATTAATACACAACATTAAGACCAACAAGTGCCCATAAGTGTTGAGAGGTGACTGACAAGGTTAAAGATCAAACTTATGTATTTAAATGATCCACTATCAATATTTTAATAGAGAGTGGATCATTTAAAGTTGGATTTGGGAAGATCGAATTGTGGAAATGTAATATGATATTCATTAGTATGTTTTCATTTGTGTGTAACCATGCAAAAACGAGCCGTTTATATCCACAGAGGGAGTTGTTGCTGTTGCTGTCGCTGTTCACAGAGTCCGCCATGTTTGTACAGTAGCTCAGAACAGATTTCTTCTCCTCCTTTTTTTTCCCTGTTATATAGCAGGTGGCATCCATTATTTAGTTCATCTCTTTAACTAAAAAGCCCAGAACAGAAACAAACACTGACTCTAATGAGGGACTTTTTCCTGCTATATGTCACTAAATATAACAAACAGAACCTTAAAACTATGATCCGTTTAGGTCAAAACTCACATTTTAGTGTCAACGATAAAACAGACTCTCTTATCGAGTCATCTTTCTGCTGCACCCCACATCACGCTCTGCACTTGATCCTATACGTCAGTAAGTCATTCAAATCTGCTGATGCAATAAGGTCATGAGCTGATGTCAGGGCTGCTGTTATGTTGCATTACTGCGCGTTACGATACAAAACAGCCGTTTGTTAAGGAGGTTGTCTGCTAGCAGGCTGTTTGTTCATTAGGTAAAAGCTGGAATGACATAGCCTGAAGAAAAATTAAAGTGGGTCTTCTTTTGTGAAGGGAGCGCATTCATGCATCGCCGCTCTGTGGGAAAGAGTTTTGTCGTCATTGGTCACATGCTGCTCAAATAATAATGTAATTAAAATGAAACAGAGGTTTTATTAAAACTGGTCTGGTTTCATAACGATAACTACAACACAGAAAAATAAAATGTCATCGCTTATAGTGAACTGAGAAGGGTTCGAGAGCACAGAGCAGAACAGAGCATTGTTCATAACATACTTCGCTGATATTTAGACATTATTAATTTATCCTAGGGCTGAGCAATATGACCAAAATCTCAAATCCTGATATCGGTCATTTCATATCCAGATAATGACAATATCATGTCATATGTGAATTTTTATGTGATGGGCACAAAAAGTCCCAAAAAGTAGACAACAAAGTGTTTCTGTTTTTATAGCACTTCATAAATAAATAAATCTTGATCTGAACATCAAACTAACCGTAAAATATCGAACCGATTCCCTCAATGTCAGCAATCCCATTTGAGATGGTTAATATTAACTATCGGACACCATCCAAGTTCTTCTGATACCGATAGTAGATAGATAGGATGAGTTTGTAAAGCGAGTTTGCAGTTTGGTGTTTGTCTGATTAATCGGTCTGTCGCTAGTGTTCGAGTCGGTTGTGGGGCCTTCGGCGTAATTTGCAAAGTACGTTTCCTCTGGTCCGTGTCCGTGATTGTTTTTCAAACCGAGCCACATCAGTGTGACACAATGAAATAAATGATAGAGTCTAATATGAAACGGTAGGGTAGACGTTTTGCTACCCTCACATGATATATATCGTCCTATCGCACCGCCTCATTGAAACCGGAGTAATGCCTTTTACATGGATTAGTAAGAGCTTCATTGTATGTATTTTTCAGAGTCAGTTACTTCAAATCAACAATGTTACATTTGCAGGTAAGTGTATGTTTGTTTGCTGCTTATCACAACTCTGCTGTCTTGTTTCTCTGCAGGTAAATGCAGCCCTTGCACAACAACAGAGGTGAGTGTTTCATTTATTGCTTTCTATCTACTATGCTAAGCCAATTTAAAGGAAAATCTGTGGGTGTGATGGAAAAATAAGAACAAGATTAGCTCTTCACACGATGACTTATGTGAGGTTGCTGGACGGGAAAAAGAAAACAATATACAGTACATGGTTAAACGTAATATTTAGATCACGGGAGTGGATTAGTTTCGGTGTCAGTCATTTGGTAACATTTCTAGTGTTTTTTGTGGATTACCTCCAGACCTCAGCGAATGCATGTTCTGGAAAGGAACCAGATTGTTAATTAAAGGATATCTGGAATATCCGGTAGAGAAGGTGTAGGTGTTCAGCAAGATAATGGCAGCCTCAACCACAATAATAGCATATATCCTTTTTAAATATTTGCTTTCTGCAGTTGGTTACATTAGCCAGTTAGAGTAAGAGAGGGCAGCTAGTCTCAACATAGATTGCATTAAGATTAGTGACCACACTGCAGGATTAGTTCAAGTGCAACAGATGATATTGCTCTGTGGTTAAAACCGTCATAAGCCATGGGCGTGTGATGTGATAATCCTGAACTCTGCAACGCAGCTGCTGCAGTTCCCCTGTCGCTGCACCTTTAATACCTTTAATAAATAAAACAAGTTGTAATGTTGTGATTTATCTCCTGCGGGCAAAGGTTCTGCTGCAAGCTTTAGACCTCAAACAAACCTGGCAGTCTGTTTTCAAGTGCAGCCAACTAGCAACGGTGCACATAGTATCTCAGGCTGTAGAACTGGAAGTCACTGTGATTGTTCCACCAAAGAATCAGTTACACCACCGCAATCCTAAAGAGAAAAAAACAAGAAAACAAGCAGGAAAACACACATATTTTCCATCATTTGAATTAACTGTGCTCCAAAGAGTGTGAGGTTAAGTGGTGTCATATGAGTATCCCACTGCAGGGGTTGAAATTACCGGTCTAATGCTTTCAGTAAGTGCTTCATGAAGTTATCGTTCCGTATACAGATCATTAACAGAAACGTCTAATCTAATCCTCAAATCAGAACAGTGCTACAACACGCTTCGTTGCAATCAAGCCTGTTGCTTCAGAAAATATTTTTTCGTGCTGTCTGGCTGGCTCATAAACCAAACAACGGACTCAGATGAACTTTATTAATCCCAAGGGGAAATTCACGTGTCCTTCAGAAAAAAAAAAATGAAATTAAATTAAAACGGTTCAGTTTGGTTTAGCAAATGACTGAGAATAATTCACTGATTTAACAGCAGCTGGTTTCGTTAAGCTCAAACCTGACGCGGCGGTAGTAATGGTCACAATGTGCTTGCTTCACCGTCATAAATGATACTCAGCTATATACTTTTAAAGATGCAGCACAATTTCATAGCGGATTATTTCACAGACCCCCTGGCTTTGGGACTCATTTTTTCCAGTGTCGATGCTAAGCTATGCTAATTGTCCCTTGGCTCCAGTGCAAAGATTGGTCTTTTTTCATTCATCCCTCTAAATTATGAACTATGCTCTGCTTTATATATCGTACTTAAAAAATGCAAGCTTAGGGAGACAAAAGTTGCCTCTGGCCTTTCCTCCCGGTCTGTTGTTCCCAGTCTGTGGCTTCCAGCTCTAGAGCTTCCAGCTGGTTTCTCTGATTGACCGGTTGGAAATGTCACCCAGCAAGACCCCCTGTTTGATGAGAGCTGTTGAGGGAAATTCAGCCTTAATTAAAGGGCTACATGAAATTGTTCCCCATCTCCTCCCAGCGTGTGTCTGTACTGTTATCATCTGTTCTTAATGGATGGTGCAGTAATTGTTCTAGAAACAGGTGTTACATTGTGGAGAGATAATGCTTTTCTGCTCACTGCTGCTTTTCAGCGATATTTTGCTGAATTCACAGTCAGTGTGTGAACTGCACCATGGCTTTTGGAGGAGCTTTTTCTACTCAGAAACATCAGATACAACCCTTATAAAGCACTCGATTTTGGTTTTATTTATCATTATTCCGTTGAGTAAGAATATGAATAATAAGAAAACAGATGAAAAGTAGGCGCTGCTGCATGCTGTGTGTCTTTCAGCAAAAGAGGCGTGAATAGAAATATAGTTTATTTCAGTATTAAAAGTATTTTTATTGCTGATAGAAAATGTGTTCAATAAAACATATTTCATTTTCTTTTTTATGAAGATAGAAAATCAAGTACTTTATAAATGTTGTATCTGCTGTTTCTGATCTGAAATGAAAATGGAAAATGCCTTTTCATTTGTAGATTTTGAAATGAAGTAAAAAAAAAAGAATGATTTTACATATCCCTGATGATGAAGATACAGAAAACAGAAATGCATGGTAAAAGAGCACATCTGAGTCAAAATCTGAGAGACCCCTCAAAATGTCACCAGTCTTCTTTTCAGGGGAGCTTGTTTCCAGTTTTCAGAGACAGCGTGCAGTAGTTTTCAGGGACTTCTGATGGTGCATTGCTGTGTAATAGGGCTGCGATAACAGATGGACAGTGAATAACTGAGGCACACACACACACATAGTGTTCACTGTCGGGGCAGAGAATGTGAAACTTTATAGACAAATCCCCGCTAAGCAGCTTTGCACTTGCAATGAGTTTCTACAATACAGTGTGTAACAGACTGGCTGACAAAACTACTGACAAGTAGTGTGAGGTCCTTGATGCTTGGCAGCATTAAATGCTGCAGCAGCGGCTTTCTGCTAACATCCAGCAGTGTGGAATTAGCCCACAGCTGGATGAACCGGAACACATGTGTAGTCATAGCCAACACACATTATCTCCACGTGGCTTATAGCAAATGATGCGGTTGGGAATGTCAGATGATGTTTTCTTCATGGCCAATGGGCGGAACTCCATCATAAGCATAACGTTCTATAATGCATAAAAATCTATGGCATACAGATTTTCATGCATTGTTTCTATAACTTCTCAATGGATATTTATTAGCAGTTTTGTATACGGTCACTCAAATGTGATAATTCTATTCTTCAGCTACACATTACTTGTAATAATTTGCGTGTGCTTTGATTTGTCGATGACGCCTGTAGTCATACCAGCTTGACTCCCCGGTCCTGTGACACAGACAATTGTGGATTATGTTTTTATCCCATTCCTCTCTCTCAAGAGTTTAACTATGCATGATCTGCGCTCTCTTAATGTCTGAGCTTTGAAGTCTGGGAAGGGATTAGAGTTAACATGACATTCAGAGTTTAATGTAAACAGAAAATTCAGTCAGAAGTAATGACACTGTTTGGTTCAAATACCGGAGGTCGTCAGCTGATTTATTTGCTTCCAGTAGAAAAGGAGAAATGGGGAGTGAGTAGGTGGAACGAAAGAGATGATAAAACACTGCAAGAGCATCAGAATGTAAGTGCTTTTGTACTCGCTGTTCGATATATGAACCCGTTTATCAGACACTCAACCGAAGCAGCCAATGCTCAGTCATATGACAGTCAGACGTCGCAGCAGCAACCTAAGAGCCTGAGAAAGGAATCTCCTCTGCGTTTATTTTGCCTGAGAGGAAATAATCCACTCTTCTGTTTGTGCCACGGTCAATCAACTGAACAATATGGTGACAGTTTGTCATTGTTATGGGAATATTTTTACATAAACACGACATTCAACAAGTGCATTGTCTCAGTCCTTGCTCACAACTATTAGCATAACATTTCTCTTCCAGAAGTGGAAAGTAGATTTACTTAAAGTACATTTACTCAGCTAGGCTATAGTGAGCTATGTATTTTCATTATACACTGGTTTATACTCTCAATTTACTACATTGCGTGAAATATTGTCCATTAACCTTCATCTAACAGGTAGTAGTATCTTTGCAGATTCAGATACAAGATTTAAAGATGAAACTATTCACAATGTTTTTGCTCTGGATTAGGGTTTAATCTGACTGTAAAATATATGTAATAAATAATGAAAATGCATTAATGTACTAATCTAGAACCTGTGTCCATATTAGGCCACCGCATGTTCTTCATGTCTACAGTATGTAATTCAGACAAGAGAAGGGATGCCTGTACAGACATTTTTTCAATTCATATATTGCTCTTTTTTTAAATGCAGTTTTGCACTTGGTGCCTGCTTTGAATCTTGCTGTGAAGTGCCTTGCTTAATGGCATTGCTTAGAAGTTAGTCAAGAGCGGTTCAGCAGAGCATCATCTTTATGTGTCCCAGTAAATGCAGCTTAGAGTGGATGCAACGATCAATGCTGTCAAGAAGCAAAATGAAATGCCACCCAGATGGACTTACACTACCAGCCCTCACTGGTGAATTGTTATAATGGCGTTTTTCATGTATCTCAGTTCCTGTTTACTCTCACTGTCATGACCCAAATCTTGTGAACCAACTAATGAGGGAATATGAATGTTTCAGATCCCCACATTGTTTCTACAATCCTTTAATTCTGACCAGTTTGTACTGATCCTGGTAATCCTCTGCTGGTTGGCTAACAGTGATAGATGCAGGGCTGTGCTCCAGAGTGCAGATCGTAGATTTTACTTAACGTTTAATTAACACAACTGGCTCTGGTCTGTGCAAATTACAGAAAGCTGCATAGCTAAAACTAATGCGATCCACACTATTTTAGGAAAGCTGTGAGTCCAAATGGATTATAGTTTCTGTTCACACACTGACGTAATGTACAAAACTGGAGGTGTGTGCTGTCTTCTATGTGATAGTTGCACAGCCGTCACAGTTGGTTCAATCAGTCATTGGAGTCTGCTAACATAACAGCAATCTGCTTGACGCACATACACTAAAACTGTAGGTTACGGCACACACAGTGCATGACAACAGACACCAAAGGTCAGTGTTACATCATGAAGGTTCGATGTTACATGTACTCACATCAGCCCGAAGCTCTGTTGTTATATCATTTACTTCAGGTCAATGTTTTACAGTTGCTCACGGAGGCTGGAGTGAAATCTAACCTTGACTGAATCCGAAACCGACACCTGGACATAACATTCAGGTTTCTCCTTATGAATGATTTGAATTTGTTAAGTGAAAACCCACATTGTCCCTGAATGTGTCGGTCGGAAAACACAGGACCTGAATGTGATATTGTTTTGATTTTGCTTGTAACTTGAGAAACTTGCTCAGTGGTGGAAGAAGTAGTGGAAAGCACTTATATAATGATCACGTCTGTCCAGGTCAATTTGATCACCATGAGCGGATGATTATTACATCCGAACCTTTAGTTTGTTAGCCGTCTGTAAGTCTTACGGCCGAGCTCGAGATCCACATGATCAGTTTTATGTCTCCTCTGGACTCAAACATCGTTTTTGTCTTGTTACCTCATTTTTGTCTCTGAGATGTAGTGGACTAGAAGTATAAAGTTTCATAAAGTGAAAATACTCAAGTAAAGTACGAATACTTCAAATTTGAACTTGCATAAAGGTACGTACACATTCAACCACGGCTTACAATAACAGTAATTCAAGGTAGTATTCAAAGTAATGAATGAAAGTACAATGTACGTAGTGATATAGCAACATTTGTTACAATGCAGAAGAAGCTGCATCATTACAGTTTATGTGTTGCGTACATATCCTTAAAATGACCCCACACTCGTTAGATTAAAGTACAAGTTGAGGTGAGGTTATGAGGGGCTGCGGGTCTACAGAAATGCTGTGGTCACAAGAGAGAATGTAAAAACATGTCTGTGTGCGTCACATTGTTTTTTTGTTTTGTCCCTTTGGCCGGCTTGTCTCCTCTACGTGACAGGAATGCTGAAACTTAAGCCAAGCTGTTTGATGTTCCTCTCGCCTGTGATGATGTCCACTGCTACATTTTGCAGCTCTGGCAAATCTCTTCATCCTCTTTGCACGTTCTCTCTTTCTTCTTCCCACAGTGTCCCTTCACTTCCATCCCATCATTCTGCTTGGTTGCATTGAAGCCTGGGAACCAGTCAGAGGGTCTGAGATTTTTAAGAATAATGGAGACGTGTTTTCTTACAGTCTGGAATGACTGTTATTTCTCGCAATCAGTCAGAGTTAGCAGTTAATTATTTGTGAAGAATGTGTAAAAAATATTTTAGACTTGAATGAAAGCAGAGACAAGGAAAGGATTCTGTTCTAAGCACGGTGCATAGTTTAATTCATAACACTTGATATTACTTGACTGATTTAAGTATGCAGTGAGAAGAAATGTGTTAACTGTGAGTATTTGAATGCGAAAAAATTGTCATCCACTGCAGGCTTTCTTTTTCTGTTAATGTCCTTTTGCACATCAGATATTGTTATAGTCTGAGACTGAAGGTGTGGCCGGTCTAGACACCAAGTTAATCTGCTGATAAGAAACATGAGCCTGAAAATCCACATACTTAACACATAAAACTATGAGCTACTGGGCAGGGCAACATAGTCCACATCAGTCCTTTTCTCATATTTTCTCCTACATATTCTCTCTAGATGTCTGCTGACGACATGTTTCAGTGATAGCCTGAGGTTATAGCAGGTCCCAAGAGGAGTGTGTATGCATGTGCAGGCGTTTTTTGTGTGTGTGTGAATGCATGTCTCCATGGCATCGTATATCAGTGGGTGTGGGCTCGGGTGGAGACAAAGAGGTCGCATTCAACCATCTACCCCCTGAGGAAACCCAGCTCTTAGCCGCTGATGGGGCGGGGGGGGAGGATATATCTCTCATATGACCCCTCCTCCACACATAACTATCCATTGATCTACCCTTGATCTTCGTCGTGCGCACACTCACACAATCATGACTCTCTTTCTCTTGATGTCTCACCTTTCCCTGCCTGCCTTGACCTCTCCTGATCCATTCGATGGCGCTCATCATTTCATTCTCTGTCTCCTGACATCTCTGATCTCTCCCTGTCTCCATTCATTCTGTCATTCAGCTTCGCTCCCCCTTCCTCACAGCTTCTTTTCTCTCATTTGTTTATGTACCGTCTTGTGCCCACTGAGTCTCTTTTCAGTGCTCAGGGCTGCAGAATAATTCCCTGTGTGATTTCTCACCCGCGTCCTTTGTCTTGGCTTTGGCGTTTCTGGCTTCATCCACCATTTCCAGGACAGAGTGCAATAACTGAGCTCAGCATCTTCTGACTTACAAACATCAATCTTAAACAAACAAATAATGTGTTTTAGCATTTCATCATGTAGTACATTGGTTTGCTTGGCTCTACAAAATGATTCAATATATGAAGCAATCAGCGCGCGTGAAACAAGCTACAGAATGTAAACAATGTTCAATTTGAAAACAGCGAAGCGCTAAAAACAGAACTTAAATATAGATATACCAAAGACTTAAACAGTGCTTCTGGTGTATTGTTACTGCGTTTGTAATGTCACAATGAGAGTGAGTTGTAGGTAATGAATTACTGTGTTATAGCGTTATAAACTGGCTACACACAGTTCAAAAGGCTCTCCTCTCTCAGCGCACCGTAGTGCTTCTAACGGCAAATGATATTATATAATTTGCTGCCTACTGAAGTGTCACAGCTGTTGTTCTAGCTATGCTGCGGTATGTCGGTACATGAAAAACTCATACTGTGCAGGACAGTAAAACCCATATCAGTTCATGCAGTATTTCACCTACACTACTAGTGGAGTAGGAGCTCATTTGAACTTCTATGGGCAGTATTTACAGTAGTTTACATTATGTCAAATCTTAATCTCAAAATTAGAATGACTAGCTGTGAGATAAAGGCATCAGTGGACAAATAGCAGATACATATTCTGGCTGTTGACTATTCTGAATGATTGTATCCTTTAAAAAACTGACTCTGCGTATACGCGGACATGCATGATGGGATGATGTGATGACACATGTCATATTTTACGCCATGCGTCGCTTAATCATAAGATCTGCATCATTAATCTGCTCCCTGGGTCAGCTCGTCAAAAGCCAGTGAGCATGCGTGCTTGCGTGTGTGCATGAATGGTGTAGGGAGGTCTCATCAAATGTCATGTCATTAGGTCACCATATAACAGCAGCTCAGCTCAGGCACGACAAACAAAAGAGGATCACATTGCATAACAAAGACACAAATCCATATTTGTTTTTGTCGCCTAGTAGATGAACAGGAGAACATGAAGCATCCTTTGGACAGTATGGTGGCTCAGTGGTTAGCACTGTCACCTCTCAGCATGAAGGTCCTTTGGTTTATTCTCCTGTCAGGTGCTTTTGACCAAGGCACTGAGTTAGAACTGGACTTGCACGGTGGCTGCCCACTTCTCCAAATACCTAGGATGGGTTAAATGGAGAGAAGGAATGGGGACAGTGAAAGATAACTTAACTTTACTAATTCTATGTTGTTTGTTTGATATTTTTACACCCATTTTTACAAGACATTACAGTAAATATGTTCTTCTGGACTCTTGCAGGTTATTGAGTCTCTGGGCATCATGGTCTACAAAGCTCTGGACTTCGGGTTGAAGGAGAACGAGGAGAGGGAGCTCAGCCCTCCTCTGGAGCAGCTCATCGACCTCATGACCAACATGGCTGAGGTGGAGCGGGACGCCTGCCCTGATGAAGGCTATGAGGCCACAGAAGAAGAGGACGAGGCAGAGGATAACCCTGACGGTGTCTCTGGTGTTCATGGCTACAGAGATATTCTCAAGGTAAGCAGGGAGGGGAGAGGTATGTGGTTGTCT